>JAOTOM010002669.1:0-113375 GCA_034440615.1 Ashinkailepas kermadecensis
AATGAGGCAATCGGTAAGTGCCAACTATTGTCATTATTTGGGCTTATTCCAGTTATGGGGGAAGTTGGACAGATTGCTTATATGTGCAAATATGTGAACAGACACAATATTAGTAGAATTTGAAGATTACCTACCTACAAACTTTTGAAGATTACCCCACCTCTCACCTGGTTCTCTCACCTGGTTGGCTCCTCATATACTCAAGCATCACTCACCCAGAGATGAGTTCCGTGCCCGATGAGGGGAGCCCGTATCTGCAGGTACGCCAGCAGGGTGGGAATTAAGGCACTTCCTAAGAGATTTTATCTCTGAAAATATTTTTGCACTCCGGGTTCATACTGGATAGGATGGGCTTCACATGTACTCCGACACAAATGTGGGAACAAAGATATCAATAAAAACAAACAGAACGACCAACAAGAAAACGCTGGTTATTCCACTTACGGTCACCACTCAAACTAATCACTTTTTGTAGCAGTCAGCAGCCACAGCTTCACACACTCCATCAATCGCAACCACCGGAATTGCCGACAACAACGCTCCAACAGCAACTTGCAAGATGATGCACATGTGCACTGGGAACACTTCTCCGGCTCTGGAGCCACACCTCGGAATTCCCGTGTTCCTGCCACCCTATAGTGGGAAACTTTGACAGTTTTAAGAGTCCTCTCCGGAGTCCCGGAGGCCACCGATCAGAATTAGCTGCATTAGCATTTTCTGTTCTGAAATCTGTCTGTCAACCAATCAATGCAAGGTATTTTGTATATGACGTCATAACCATTAGCAACTTTGAACACATGGTTAACAGTGTCCACACAAGTTAACAGTAAACACAAGACCTTGACTGATCCTTTGCTTTGATCACTGATAGTGCTAACTGGCATGTGCGGTAGCGGAGTTGCGTTCGTATTACGTGGGAAATTGGCAGTATTCTTTTACTTTCTGCCGTAGCGTTGTTTACACTAGATATGTAACCGAATGTGCCGCATATCGGCAGGAAATGTCGCATTGTTGAAATATACAACTGGATATGGATGCAACGTTTTGGTGACGTCACAAATAGTCACAGTGATTCAATTTATTCACCCATCGGGAAACCGGACGGTGTTGCAACATTACATATGACTCAGTGCAGCGTGAAACTGCCATGAAACCGTCGCAGTGGCTTCAGATCATCAGGACCTTTTCAAATAGATCCAGGGAACATGGTGGTTTCTCGCTACGGTGACGTATACATTGTGTGGTATAACCTTCTGTTTTACTTTCTGCCGTCATGCACTTTTTGGTATTCCCATGTGGAAATACCGCCAGAATATGTTCCCTGGATCTATTTGAAAAGGTCCTGATGATCTGAAGCCACTGCAACGGTTTCATGGCAGTTTCACGCTGCACTGAGTCATATGTAATGTTGCAACACCGTCCGGTTTCCCGATGGGTGAATAAATTGAATCACTGTGACTATTTGTGACGTCACCAAAACGTTGCATCCATATCCAGTTGTATATTTCAACAATGTGACATTTCCTGCCGATATGCGGCACATTCGGTTACATATCTAGTGTAAACAATGCTACGGCAGAAAGTAAAAGAATACCAAATTGGCTGCATAGGTAGGTATGTGCTCTGAGCTGAGGTTGAAGTGTGAAGTATTTTTGTTTGTTTTTCATATGGCTAGCCTTGTACTGAGACCAACAGTGAAAGGAAAATGCATTTCTCCTGTGAGCTATTAGAAATGAAACAGTGCTGATTATTACGGGTCACTGCCGGGTGGTGCCATCCATTGTTCACTTCTTTGTTTGTATGTTTTGGCAGGGGCATATCAGAACCTCTAATGCCCAAAACCGATAATGCTTCAGAACCTATAATACTCAAAACCTATAGTGCTTCAGAGGACCTAAATCGTCGTCTTGGGGGAATGTTCAATACCTATAACACTCAGAACCTATAATGCCTCAAACCACATAATTCTCGGAACATTTAGTTGCTCAGAACATGTAGTACCCAAATCCTATAATGCTTCAAAGCCTCTAATACTATGTCCTGTGGGAACATTCAAAACATATGCTCAAAACCTATAATGCTTCGAAACCTATAATGCTCAATTCCTATAATGCTTCGTTTCAACTAATATTCAGAAAGCATAACTCTGGAAACAGCTAGTGCTTCAAAACCGCTAAAGCTCAAAGCCTATAATGCACAGAATCTATAATGCCCTGAGCCTATAATGCTCAAAACCTATAATATCAGCTGACTACCGCATGCTATAATCAGCCGTATGCTTCACTCCATGCCTCCACCGTAGTCTACCAATGGGAGACACCGCAAGAAAGCTTCCAGGTGCATCCGCCAGAGCGGCGACACATGTGAGTGTAGGACATGAATTGCTTGCCACGTTGGCAGCATTCATGCATTTGGCTTGTGAATAGCAGGATATTGGAGTGAATGCTCCCTGAATTAAATTACTTGTCGGTGACTTCTAAGCTGAGTCACTGGTTTGAGGAAAAAACAGGGTGCCTGATGGTCAGAGAGGGCTGGGATGATCTTTTGATTTGAAGGTGCCCGTGACAGAAGAACATGACCCCCAGTGCTAAAGTGAACTAGTGAGGTTCCATCTCAGATCCGAAATGTCCCCGAGATGAGAGCACGGGCTGACCCAGGATGGCGCTTGCATTCTCAAAGCACCTAACTGCCTAGAAAGATACTTTTCATCTCAGTAGATTGCATTCCTCTGAAATTCAAACTAGTGATTGGCCCACGAGTTCACCTTCCACCGATTTCCGTCTTGAAGGACCTGTATTACAACCCTGTACCTGGCACGAGTATTGGTGGAGTACGGTGGAGATGTGAAGTAAACTGATAAGGGTGATAATGGCATGCAGTTGTCAGCTGATATTAGAGGTTTTGAGCATTATAGGCTCCGAGCATTATAGATTCTGTGCATTATAGGCTTTGAGCTTTAGCGGTTTTGAAGCACTAGTTTCTGTAATGCTTTCTGAATATTAGTTGAAACGAAGCATTATAGGAATTGAGCATTATAGGTTTCGAAGCATTATAGGTTTTGAGCATTATATGTTTTGAATGTTCCCACAGGACATAGTATTAGAGGCTTTGAAGCATTATAGGATTTGGGTATTATATGTTCTGAACAACTATATGTTCCGAGCATTATGTGGTTTGAGGCATTATAGGTTTTGAGTGTTATAGGTATTGAACATTCCCCCAAGATGACCATTTAGGTCCTCTGAAGCATTATAGGTTTTGAGTATTATAGGTTCTGAAGCATTATCAGTTTTGGGCATTAGAGGTTCTGATATAGACCCATTTTGGCATTTGATTTGACCAAAAATGAGAATGATATTACTTATGCATATTATGTAGGTACTGATTTAGGTTTTTCCAGTCGGTTACTGGTAAACAGATTCCATGCATAAAAATAATTCCATGAAAATGTACTCCAGAAGAAATCGGTATGCACTCCGACTCCCAACCGGGAAAGTAAGTTTCCCACTCTGTATGCCAGTCCCCTAGATTAAGGACAATATTGTTATCAGATAGTCAGGGCAAGACACAGGAACTGGAAAGTGTACCTTAAGCAGAATTTGTATGCTTAGAGTGGCCACTACATTCTGCTAATATTTTGCTGTCAGTCAAGATTTCTGAAAAATAAAATATAGAGATTAAATACAGAGATTGAGTATGGAGATTGAATACAGATATTGAATGTAGATATATAGAGATCTCTATATTCTGAATATAGAGAAGTTAAGCTACTTGTCATATTTGATTAGTATATTATGATGGTTAATCTATTCAATATATTCATGCAACAATATGCAGAGATTTGAGTGCAATGCAGCTTTAAATGCACACAGGTCCGTTAAGGTTACTACATCATCAGGCAATGAGTTCCAAGTGGCACAACATCTGAGGCTAAAAATTTATTCCTACAATCCACTGATGCACGCCAATTTCAGTGAGTGTCCACGTGTGTTCACCAATGGTGCCAGCACAAACATGTCAGGGATCTTAATGGCAGAATGACCATGAAAAATCTTCCAACATTTGATAATGTCTGCTCGAATCAATCTACCTTTCACCGAGTACATACCTAGTTTCCGTAATCTGGCACCATAATCCAGACCTTCCATCCCCTCTATGTTTCGTGTCCACCTTCTCTGTACTGATTCTAGTCGCCTCAAATCACCTATGTAACCTGTATTCCACACACACGATGCAAACTCCAAAAGATGCCTGACATAAGTAATGTATAGGGTTTTCATAAATTCAGGAGAACGACATAAAGTAGAACTTAGTAGGTTGCTGGCCAGACTTCCAGCCTTCTGTACTATACCAGCAATGTGTTGATGGAAATGCAAGTTTTTATCTACTGTGATACCTAGGTCAGTATGCATCTCAACAAAGCTTACCTGAAATCCATCTAGGTAATAATGTGCATTAGGGCCAAGATTTTTCCTGTCATATGACCCACGGTGTGCTTTGAGAACTGCACATTTTTTGGAGTTCATTGCTAGTCCCCATGACTTGGCAGTACTAACCAGTGTATCAATGTCTTTTTGACCCTGTGAAATGCCAGCCAGCAGGTCTGTGACAGATTTGTACTTCAGTTTCATGTATATATTTAGGTCATCTGCAAAAACCTTGTACTGGGAGTGTATACCATGAGGCACATAATTCACATAAATCAAGAATAACACAGGACCTAGTACAGAGCCCTGAGGTACTCCACTTAGAACATTCTTTGGTTTGCTGGAGGAGTGGTCTACCTTGGATACCTGGCATGGTGGGAATTAAGGCACTTCTGAAGAGATTTTATCTCTGGAAAAAAATGTTTGCACTCCAGGTCCATACTGGATAGGATGAGCTTCACATGTACTTTGACACAAATGGGTATATTTCCAGAAACAGGTAAAATGTGATTTTTAGGATTTTTTTTTGTTGAATACAGGGTATTTTAACATAAAAATCATCATGTGACCACTCATTTTCTCCGCAAATGATTACTTTTAAGTCAGCGACGGTTGATGACGTCATAATTATTTGATGACGTCATACGCATTAAGTCGGGGGAAGAAAAAACCTAACCTAGACTAAGATAACGTAGCATAATATATAAAATATATACCATAATATAATCTAACCTAACCTAACCTAACCTAACCGGAAAACCAGAATCGTCCAAAACAAATTTTTCAGCCATGACGTCATCAAATATATTGAAAGTAAAATAATACAGCATCGCAAGAAATATCCGGCCCTTATCGACGGTTGCTGGCGCGACGTGTTGCGAGTACTCATTCTCGGAGACAATGTCGAATTAAGGCAGAAACATAAGGTTTTCGATGACAAAGAGTATTAAATCGAGTGCATGAAGTGTTGAATGTCTTCTTTATCACGTCTGTGACACACCAGGTACGGATAATTATACACGATGTGCTATGTTTGCAGAGTGAAGATTATGGTCGTGTATTTGTTTGCCAACTGAAAAATAATTATTTGTGGAGAAAATGAGTGGTCGCATCATGATTTTTACATTATAATACCCTGTATTTTATATAAAAAAAATCCAAAAAATCGCATTTTACCTAGATCTGGAATAATACCCACAAATGTGGGAACAAAGATATCAATAAAAACGAACTCAGAACAACACCCAAAACACGCTGGTTATTCCACTTACGGTCACCACTCAAACTAACCACTTTTTGTGGCATTCAGCAGCCAGACCCAAGCTTCACACACTCCATGAATCTCAACCACTGGAATTGCCGACAACAGCGCACCAACAGCAACTTGCAAGATGATGCGCATGCGCACTGAGTATACTGTTCCCCGGCTATGGAGCAACGTATCGGAAAACCTGTGTTCCTGCCACCCATATAGTGGGACAGTTTTAAGCAGAGTGGAAACTTACTTGCCGGGTTGGGAATCGGTGTGCATACCAACTTCTTCCAGAGTACATTTTCATGGACATTATTTTGTTCGCTGTCCATAACGATCGCATGATGGGTCCGTACTACCGACCGTAACGACAGCATGCACGGTCTGTACCAGCGTACGTATGAATGGTCTCTACCTACCATTTGGCAGTGGAACGTGCATGCTTTCTGTACATACGGTCAGTGACGGCTGGGGTGGAGTGGTGGCCGATTGTGACCTCATTTGACCCTGAAGACATTGATTTGGGGTCATGAAATGTATGCTGCAGCAAGTTCACTACAGCTGTAATTCCTCCAAATTTTGTGCTTCTAGTTTCCGATCTTAGGTGCCCGAACTCGCCTCCCGTGAACATTATGTGAGAGGCATGTTGACCGGGTGTCTTCTGCACTTCCTACGGTAGTGTTGCTTGCACTCGAAATGTAACAGAATGTGGTGCGTACAGAACCGGGCCGTTGAAATAAACAACTTGAACTGGATATGGATGCAATGTTTCCTTCCATAGACAAAGTTTCACGATGACAATTCCAAATGGTCCAATTGGACATTAATTGCGTGAGTGGGCTTTAATGAAGTATTTCCCTATTTACTTTCATGGGAAAATATTATTACATCAAGCAACTCATATGATAGTATAAAGTAATCTAAAGTGCAACATTAACGAACTGCCCTGACCGCTAACGATTGTGTGATCGGGTTAAAAAAGTTGCGGCACGGAGAGTCAAACCCCTCACCACCTGTACGGAAAGCGGACGCCTTAACCAACTGCGCCAATCGTCAGCATAGCCTGGGCCGGGTATGCGATGTAGAGCATGCTGACTGAGGAGATGTTTATTTCCCCAACGATCTCCAATGGAGTGTCGCATGTTCTTTACACACCACCTATTTTGTTATGCATGGCATCTGTTTACCAGTAACTGACCAGAAAAAACCTATGTAATCAGTCCATACTTAATATTCATATGTTACATGCATTCTCATTTTTCGTCAAATCAAATGTCAAAACAGGGACAAAGAAGTGAACAATGGATGGCACTGCCTGGCAGTGACTCGTAATAATCAGCACTGGTTCGTCTCATAACTCACAGGAGCAATGCACTTTCCTTTCACAGTTGGTCTCAGTACAAGGCTAGCTACGTGAAAACAAGCAAAAATGCTTCACACTTCACCTTCAGCTCAGAGCGCATACCCACCTACACAGCCAATTTCCTATGTAATATGAATGCAACTCTCCTACCGCACATGCCACAGTTGGATGGGATGTGATCAAAGCAAAGGATCAGTCAAGGTCTTGTGTTTGCAGTATGACACTGTTAACCATGTGTTCAAAGTTCCTAATGGTTATGACGTCATATAAAAACTACCTTGCATTGATTGGTTGACTGACAGATTTTGGAACAGAAAACGCTAACACAGCCAATTCTGATCGGTGGCCTCCGGGACTCCGTAGAACGTCTCTTAAAACTGTCAAACTTTGCCACTATATGGGTGGCAGGAACACAAGTTTTCTGAGATGCGGCTCCAAAGCCGGAGAACAGTGTACTCAGTGCGCATGTGCATCATCTTGCAAGTTGCTGTTGGTGCGTTGTTGGCAATTCCGGTGGTTGAGATTGTGGAGTGTGTGAAGCTGTGGTCTGGCTGTTGACTGCTACAAAAAGTGGTGACCATAATTGGAATAACCAGCGTTTTTTTTTGTGTCGTTCTGTGTTTGTTTTTATCGATATCTTTGTTCCCACATTTGTGTCGGAGTACATGTGAAGCCCATACTATCCAGTATGAACCCAGAGTGCAAAAATGTTTTCAGAGATAGGATATCTTAAGAAGTGCCTTAATTCCCACCCTGGTTTTAAGAGACGTCCTCCGGAGTCCCGGAGGCCACCGGTCAGAATTGGCTGTGTTAACGTTTTCTGTTCCGAAATCTGTCCGTCAACCAATCAATGCAAGGTAGTTTTTATATGATGTCAACCATTAGCAACTTTGAACACATGGTTAACAGTGTCATACTGCAAACAAGACCTTGACTGATACTTTGCTTTGATCACATCCAACTGTGGCGTGTGTGGTAGCAGAGTTGCGCTTGTATTACGTTGGAAATTGGCTGTGTAGGTTGGTATGTGCTCTGAGTTGAGGGTGAGATGTGAAGTTTTTTTTTGTTTTTCATATCGCTAGCCTTGTACTGAGACAAACAGTGAAAGGAAAGTGCATTGCTCCTGTGAGTTATGAGAGAAAAAACAGTGCTGATTATTACGAGTCACTGCTGGGCAGTGCTATCCATTGTTCACTTCTTTGTTCCTATGTTTTGACATTTTATTTGACGAAAAATGAGAATGCATATTACATATGCGTATTATGTAGGTACTGATTACATAGGTTTTTCCGGTCGGTTACTGGTAAACAGATTCCATGCATAAAAAAATAATGTCCATGAAAATGTACTCCGGAAGAAGTTGGTATGCACTCCGACTCCCAACCCGGGAAGTAAGTTTCCCACTCTGGTACCTAGGTACCTACCTACCCACCTAGTTGGATTTGCAATGTTATTTTGGTCGAGGCCATGATTTAAGGTTGCAGTAGGGCCCTGTCTGCTGGATCTCAATGCATGGTAAGTACCTAGGTAGGAATCCATGCATTTCAGTAAATTTGTATTATAGCTCAGAGATAGGATTTTGAGAACGTTGGCTGTAATGAGCATGCAGTCGGTCAATGGCAGCAGAAAATGGATACTTTCTGTATGTAAGGGCGGTACTGGCTGGGGTGGAGTGGAGGCTGATTGTGACCTCATTTGAGCCTGAAAACATTGACCTAGGGTCATGAAATGTATACTGCTGCAAGTTCACTACAGCCATAATTCCTCCAAATTGTGTGCTTCTAGTTTCAGTAGTTTAAGAGATCTTAGGGGGTGGAAACTGCCCCTCCCCCAGGAGTTAGTTATGTGAGAGGAATGTTGACTGGGGATCTTCTGCACTTTCTATGGTAGCATTGCTTGCACTAAAAATGTAACAAAATGTGAGTGGTGCATACAGAATTGGGCTGTTATGCTGGATATAAACAACTGGATATTTATGCAATGTTTTCATAATGTCACAAACTCTCACTGTGAGGTAGGTGTATGACCACTTTGATTCCAGGATACCAAAAATGTCATGCTGGCAGAAAGTGATAGGCTTTATTGCAGGGCAGTGTGAAGCTATCATGGAACCATCTCAGTGGCTCCAGTTCATCAGTATCCCTTTCAATTGATTCTGTGACAGGGGTGGGTACAAGGGGCACTGGGGGCATGTGTCCCCAGTGTCCCCTCATGTTTTTTGTCAGAGTTGCACATTGAAGAGGTCTGACCTTCAGTGTGCTCTAATGCCGCCCCCCCCCCTCAAATTTTTCACCCAGAAGCTCCCTTCCAGACACAAAGTTCCACGATGACAATTCCAGATGGTCCAATTGGACATTAATTGCATGAGTAGGCTTTAATTGAGCATTTCCCCCTCCTTACTTTCATAGACACATATTAGTACATCAAGCAATGTATATGATAGTGTATAATAATATAAGGTGCAACATTAACCAACAGCCCTGACCATCAACAACTGTGTGATCAGGTTAAAAGCGAAGTGACATCAGGATTCGAACCCACCACCCCTGTAATGGAAGCAGGCACCTTAACCAACTGCACCAATCTCCAATATGGCGACAACTGGAATATGCAATGTAGAGCATGCTGACTGCAGAGATCTTTATCGCCTCTCTGATCTCCAACAAACTGGTGTATGCTCGTTATGTACCACCTTTTGAGAAAGGGTGTGGTTACACTCCATTGATTTTTGGTAACTTAGTATCTGAGGCAATTTATGATTTCTTGGAATTTCTTTTTTTAATGCAATGTCTATGAGTTTATGATTGTGCTGAACATGATGTGACCACTGATTTCCTCTGCAAATGCATACTTTTCAGTTATGAGGCAAAATAACACCGACAAAAATGCCTTGGAGTTGGGTAATATAGCATAAGATGTAATGTTCAAATAAAGAAAAAAAGATGTAGCAACCTGACCTAACCTAGCTTAACCTTTCATGCAAGAAAGCAACATTTTAACTGAAAATTTCGGAACATTTTTTTATCTGAAAAAAATTATAAATTACAACCCTGACCTAAGCTACTGAACTGTTTTGAAGAAAAAAAATTTGGTTGTAAGATTTGCGTTTTTGTGAAAATTGTTCTGGCTTACAACACAAGCCTAGCCTAACCTAGCATAACCAAACTGAACACCTTTGTATGCTTCATGGAGGTAAAATGTGTGTAAAACTTGTCTCATGCTTACCTTAAACTGCAGTAATACCTTATTTTGTGCAATTAACGTTTGACCTTTACTCATCAGAGGTCAGCACAGGTACACAAGGTCAATATGGGTCAATGTTTGTTCTAGGGCACTGGTGTGTGCTGATCTCTGATTAGGTGGTCACATTTATCCCACAGGGTCACAAATTGCTCTGGGCTTCAAAATTCCGAACCCCATATTGCCTTGCATTACTTGCTATGATATAGGGCACTATGGGATGCTGTAGAATCATGAGGAATCATATAGGATCATGCAACCCCTTGTTGGACCTTCCATGAATGTTGTATATGGTAATGTTTATTTCATAAGGGCATCATGCATAGTTCACCATCTATTTGGGTCCAAACTTTAAATAGTGCCAATTCTGAGGAATTCCGCCGTAACGTATTCACAACCAATAGTCTGAGGTCAGTGACCTGTCCTGACCTGGCAATAACTTTTTGCCAATAGTTCTGCAATTAGTGTACATAGGTCTGTGCAGAGTTTCATTGCATTTTATCCAGCTATTTCTGTAACATGCTGGATAAAAGGCGCAAACTTACCTTCAGCACCACACTCCTGGGGCCAAAATGTTCTGTGTAAGCTTGCAAAGCTCCTTAAAGGCATCAACTAGAATACCACAAGAGCTAAAAACAAGAATAGTATATCAAAAGACACACGATCAGAGTACAACCAATGGGTGTGCCTTGCACCCAAACAATTACACCAGATCAGTGAAACTTTGGATTTTCACCATGCCATACAGGAAATTAGGAAATGTTTGGCATGCATCGTGCTCGTGGTCTCCATAACAGTTCTTTGGTGGTTGTACCCCCTGCCCCTTAGGAAACTCATGGATGCGACCTCTGCATGCAATGCCCATAAGCTACTAAAAGCTGCAGCATGTTCACACAAGCCATTTTGCATTCATACTGATAAGGCCCAGGGAGCAGCATTGCCACACTCCCTCCTCAGTCTTGTGTGGGTTAATACTACCAGTAAGAAAATGCATTTGTACCGCAGTCAGCCGAGCCAGTCATAATTTTGATAATTATGACAACCGGAGGGCAATGGGATGCATGGCAATTATCCAAATGAGGTTTTTTCCCATTGTTCCAATGCAAGCTGCCAGGCACGTCATCACTACTTAAACCCTACTATAGCATTCGCTTGTCTATCTGAAACCGTGGCGACGCGCTTAGTCATCTCTAGCCTCACTGCCAGCATGAAGTGATTCGGCTTCTTCCAGCCCTGTGCATTGATCATTAATATTGTATATACAAGATACTTGTCAGAAACCACAAACACATTGCATAGCTTCCGAAAATGCAGCCACAGGTCAACAAATGCTGAGATTTGTAGCTCACGAAATATCAGTTGGAAAACTTTGTCGCTCAAACGAATGTTGCCAGCAGCTAAAATGTGCGTCCTTTTTAAGTCGTTGGATTTTCCAATTTTCAGAAATAATAGGATCGGAGAAGCAATGGGCACAAAGTGACTTTGGCATATCTTTGGAAGTTGATGCACCCTCAAGCCCTAGTAAACAAACAGGGAAGTGTGTATTATAAATATATGTTACCCATTCTGTAATATGAAAGTAATATCAAGATATATGGAGTTCCATATTAGTAGTGTAACATAGCAGTATTTCCCCAATAAGCCATGGAAGGGGTGGTACAATCTGGAACAGTAATGCCAGATTCTACTTACAATGTTGTGTAGACAGGTGTAATGTCAGGAGCAGTGACATCTGTCACAATAATGCTCCTCAGCAATAATATAGCAGAGAAGTGATGTGATTCATTGATTATTTGGGCTTAAGGGCATGCCGACTACACGGCCATTTGACGCCCATGTGATGTGAAGTGATGTCAGGAACAGTGAGTCTTACTATTGAGTTTGATAGAAGCTATGTGGGATCAATTAAGTTATGGTTTAGTGTCGGAACAATTTTGTTGTTACCAGTACATCTAGGAGTGCTATTGATGTGGAATGAGTTCATGCAGAATTGTACAGATATGTTGCAGGAAATAGATGATAATTATATATCTGGGATGACCCTTTTTAAACAATTAATGAGCTTTTAAGAGCTCCTAGTGGCTCTAAAAGCTCATGAATTGTTTTTAAAAAAATAGTCATCCCAGATATACAATTATCATTCTTATGAACCCTTTAATATGTCTCCGAAAAACTTAACAGATGTTAATTATATTTTTCTTCTTTTAAGCTGCCAAAGGAGTGTCTCCATCCACTCCGTCATCATTTACACCACAGCTGAAGAAAAATGTCTTCTACATTGTGGCAGGAGCTATTGTGAATGATAAAGGCGAAATACTTATGATACAGGAGGCAAAGAGGTAAGCAATAGTCTTCTTTTACATTGGTCCAATAGCATCTATAGTTCCATTTCGTTCAACATTTAGGCTTGGCAAACATTGTGTGGAGATGCATGGTATGCATCAATGTTGTGGCATGTAACCTGTGCAGGCAGGAGTACCTATCACATTGTCATGCTACTGTAGTGAAAGTTTTTTGTCCCCCTCACTCATGGGGTAAACCTTCATTTTTGGCTCGTAGAATAGTCTAGGGTACCTCAGCGTTTGCGATATTTAAAACCCCGGTTATGTTTTCAATAATGGCTCTGACTTCCATCTCAGATCTCTGATGTTCACTCCTCTTGACACGCACTTCCAAAGCCAGCACTTTTATTGTGCTATTAGTCAGCGGATAAATGGCCACGAAGATTAGGCATTAATGGTGATTCGATCAGCTTGACAGACAGAGCAACAGTTTCACCTTCGATTCACACGGCCATCCACATCTTCATACAATATCTCTGGCTCTCATCTCCCGTCACAAGTTCGGATATTCCAAGCGGTAGCAGTAGCAACAGTTTCACATACGATCTCCAACGTACATTCTAACCGGTCTTCATTCGCTCTACGCCTTACAAGTATTCAAGCGGTTACATCTCAGTCACTCATAGCGATTTGCCATCAGCCTCACATACCTCCAGTGGTGAAGCGGCGGCTGGCCGCCCCCGAGTGGCGTCCTTCCGCCCAGAACGTTCGTCGACAAGAGAATGAGAGTGAGTGAGTGCGTCCCCTTCCGGCTGAGGCCTTAAGTAGCCGCAGGCAACGACAACGCTCGTACCACGTGGTCAGCTCGCGATTCGTCATAGTCACCTGGTCTGCGCGCGCATTGCCAGTGGCCATGAACTCTCTAGAACAAAGGCTCGCTCTGAACTCCGCGCCGTCTCTCCGACATCAGACATACCACGTCTGCTCAGAGTCGTTCTCTGGTCGGCTCGGATCGCAAACATAACCCACAACATTTGATAAGCATTTCCTGCCTGCAGTCGACAGTGGCATTTTGAAGCTATCTAGCCAGGATGCAGAGCCGTTGTCGGTGGCTCAGTTATCGGCCGAAGTCATAACATGCATTAAGACGTGTCCGGCCGGCCGTCGACAGTGGTGTCATGATTCACGCGTCACCTGGCGTTATACAACGGCGCATTCTCCAACGATGAGGGCCGAATGGTATGATTCTATCTAACATTGTTACACCACATACTCCGGGTTCTGGGCCAGGTTTTCGCGAGGCCAGAGAAGAATAGCTAATGGTGTATAAGCAGTGACCTCGATTTATGCTCAGAGGCCGATTTCGTTAAAATCACAAATGGAGTATTCGCACCGAATTCGGTGTGAATATACCGTTCGCGTTGTTATTTGTAAAGATAGCATTTCACTAACGTCACAAGCTAACAAAAATGCAAAATCCAAAGTGCATCGTTTGTTGATCACAGACTATGGACAAATGTGTGTTATTATTACGTCGTTTGTATTTCACGAGGGTCGTGTATTGCCAATAATCATAGTAACTACATCTCTTGTGATAATAAAGGTTGTAGGTTTTGTGAATGTTGGTTACACGTGCGTGTGTGTGTGTGTGTGCAGCTCGTGTGCGGGCCGCTGGTACCTGCCGGCCGGCCGCATGGAGGAGGGCGAGAGCATAGCCGAGGCGGCCAAGCGCGAGGTGCTGGAAGAGACAGGACTGGAGTTCGAGCCGACCACTTTGCTCATGGTGGAGACGGCCGGCGGCGCCTGGTATCGATTCGTCGTCACCGGCAACGTCACCAGTGAGTAGCGACGTCATCAGGGTGGACGCACCGTCGGCTGACGTCACTCGGTGCGGGGTGACGTCAGCTACGCCGTACCGGGAGCTGTCCACTGTTATATTCCCAGATGGCGTCACCAGAACGCCTCTGCCTGTCGCCGCACATCACTGGGAGGGTTCTGTTCACTGATGCTGCTGGAAAATTATTGTGAACTTAACCTCCTAAGTCGAGCAATATCCATTGACATTAGTCAATGGATATTGCTTTTAGACCCGAATTATATTGATTAGAGCCGTATATGTCGTCATGAGAGGGTTTACCTCTGGCGGGGCCGTACAGTCTGGCGGGGCTGTCGCCAGACGACAGCACCCGACCTGTCTGGCGGGGCCGTACAGTCTGGCGGGGCTGTCGCCAGACGACAGCACCCGACCTGTCTGGCGGGGCCGTACAGTCTGGCGGGGCTGTCGCCAGACGACAGCACCCGACCTGTCTGGCGGGGCCGTACAGTCTGGCGGGGCTGTCGCCAGACGACAGCACCCGACCTGGCTGGCGGGGCCGTACAGTCTGGCGGGGCTGTCGCCAGACGACAGCACCCGACCTGGCTGGCGGGGCCGTACAGTCTGGCGGGGCTGTCGCCAGACGACAGCACCCCACCTGGCTGGCGGCGCTACAAGGCCGGCGATTTGTGACAGGCGACTTTGTTTTGCTAATTACCGTACTGTCGGACATTCTGCAGCCACATTTGTAGCTGGATTGCACGCTGGCATGTGGAATCACTTAGTTACTGATTGAGGCATTTTTCCTCGTGCTAAAACTGAACGGGACTTAGATCTCTTTTGACACCCAGTGGTGTTCGGAGCTGTCGTAGAGGGCGGGTGAGGCTGGGCACTGCACTACTTCAGCTGCAAGTGAGCGCTGTTGTTCCTTATAGTATAAACCGATGATTCGTCTTCAAGTGGTGGGCACAGTTTCCGTCGTTTGACATTGTTATGAAAACGCGAGCGTTTATGGAGACATGGTGTTAGCAGGACATTGGTGGGGTGCTCATTCAGTCATTACATAGCCTTTAAGTTTCTGTGTTTCTAACCAGTCGTAATTACGAGCGGGGGCGAAGGCCGAGTGGGTCTACTTCCGTGCAACTGGTAGAACAGTTCACTTGAGTTGCCCGGTCGGCCCGGTCGTCACGCTTTTGTAGCATTAGTGACTTTTTGTATCGTTTCGCGGTCTATTTTTTCACTCAGTCAAATGTGTTCTTTTAGTTTTAATTTTTACCAATTTTTACCCAATAGTTGTTCCTCGTGAAGTGTTCTCAGCCTTTGTTCAAAGAAGAGCGCCTCGGTGACTTTTCCGCTGTCGGCAACTTTGAACAGCGTTCAGTAATGGAGCATTTCAAGTTTAACTTGCTCACTCAGAGCTAGATATGTGCTTTTCATTTGAATATCTACCAAGTGTTATCACAATGTTTCTGCAGAAGTATTCTCAATCATTGTCAATGAAAAACTGTCAATCCGCGCAGGCAGCTTGCAAGTTTAAGCACGTCGGATCGCAGCGAGTGCCGTCTGGTCTTTCATCCTCTGCAGATTAACTTGTGACGTCATGCACCACGTGACCTACATTCATCATGAAGATGATGAATGTAAGTCAATACTATATTGTTAACATACTGGGGCCATAGGCGTATGTTAAATTAAGATGCGGCGATGAATGCGGTGGCCATGTGGATCCCGTTGGGGTACCTCACATCTAACCATGATAGGTGACGGGCGTGATACCTGTCTGCCGGCAGGCGGCCGCCTGAAGACGCCGGCCGACGCCGACCCGGAGTCGCTGCAGGCGCAGTGGGTCAGCGACCTGGCGTCGCTCGACCTGCGCGCCAACGACATCGTGCCGCTGGTGAAGCTGGCGCAGGCGTACCAGAGCAGGTCGGACACGCCGTGGCACGCGCCCGTGATGCCCGCCGCCAAACAACACACTCGGCTGCTGCTGCGGCTGGTCGTCTGCGTCAGAAAGCGCGCCAAGTGAGGGTCGGACGTGATCAACTTGTCCTGGTACTCGAATTATCTGTGAGCTCAGCACGTCCTGGTACTCACATGCCCTGTGAACTCAACACGTTCTGGTACTCGCATGCTCTGTGAGCTCAACACGTCCTGGTACTCACATGCTCTGTGACCTCAACACGTCCTGGTACTCACATGCTCTGTGAGCTCAACACGTCCTGGTACTCACATGCTCTGTGAGCTCAACACGTCCTGGTACTCACATGCTCTGTGACCTCAACACGTCTTGGTGGGGACGAGTGGTCTAGGGGTAAGATGCTCGTCTCGCAATCGAAAGATTGTGGGTTCGAATCTCACCTGTCGCTACTCATCGCCCGCGACCAATCGGCGTGAGGGATTGGCGACGCTATATGACTCAACGGTCGACGTGTCGTAAAAACCAATAACCAACCAACACGTCTTGGTACTCTCATGCTCTGCGACATCAACACGTCCTGGTACTTACATGCTCTGTGATCTCAACACGTCCTGGTATTCACATGCTCTGTGATCTCAACAGGTCCTGCCACTCTGTGAGCTCATGTGGCGGAGATTGCAGGTTTTACCAAGCCCCGGAAGAAATGTAGGCTTATCGGGTGTTCAAATACAGTCCAGCCAGTGTCTGCTTTATATTATTCGTTCTTTGTCGCTGCAAAAATTGCAGGACGACGCCATGTGATTGCTCGCCGTGCTCAGGTACCGTCACCTTATGTTATGTTACCTATGCAGGACGTTACGACGCTATGTGATTACTCATTGTGTTCAGGTATGGTCACCTTATGTTACGTTACCTATACAGGACGTTACGATGCCACGTCATTACTCGTCGTGTTCAGGTATGGTCACCTTATGCTCACCTGCTCTGTTGCAGCAATCGTGTGCATGTTCTGATGTCGGAGAAGACCTGTATGCATCTACCAACTTGCGAGATATCTCCACCGCGTAGCATACATTCAACGCTCAAGAAATACATGACGGTACAAACAGTTTCATGGCGCTGTGTATTGTGATGCATACGTCCTCTTGGATCGATAAACTCGTCTTCTCCTGGATGGATGAACTCGTTAATACCTTCACTGTTTTGCTGTGCCACTAGGGTGTGACCAGGATTGGTTCGGGCTTTCTTTGACAAGCATGGCTTTCCATGGGATTCTCACGAGATGCCCTGCTCTGCCTGGTTCCCTGGAGCTCATGTTACGCTGTGCACAACTCTCGATTGTTCTGGTGCGTCTGAGTTTGTACTTCTTGCGGCGTTCGCCGTACAAAGAGATCTCACGCGACCTCCACGTCCGGTTGTGTACCTCGCGAGACGTTCCTTGGCGTCCTCAAAAGATGTGCTACATTTTACTCTTCCCATCCACCGAGGGCTCTTGTGCCCCTCGTCTGAAACTGTACCTCGCGAAACTCTCCTGGGTGCCCTCAATAGATGTGCTCTGCTTGACTAACTCTTGTAACCCTCCTCATCCAGCGTGACTCGCCCAGGGTTGGATTTGCACTTTGTAATCCTGGATGTGGAAAGAACTGTTGTAGGGTGATCGGCAATGGAGAGTATATTTTCCTCAAAATCTGTGACTGCAAATATCCGTTTGTACTGTCCAGTAGATCTTCAGCACTTTATTTCATAGCAGTTCATTGTCAAACAGCACCATTCAACCTCCAAATAACAAAACGAGTGGTTCATCAACAAGTTACAAATATGTATTTTATGAAGTGGATAATGTTCTGGATGCAGAAAATCCATAAAATCCATTTTTCCCACCCTGCTCTCGCCTGGTTCTATACTTTGCGATGCCCTCTGTGGCTTACTGGGAAGCTGCTGTCCCCTGCCCTGCTACGCGCCTCAGGCCCCCGGCACCCGCAGGAGATGTTCGGCGCCGACCTGCCGCCGCACCGTCCAGCCGGCGTGCTCTCGGTGGAGTACGACCACCAGCCGGACGTGCCGGCCGG
Source organism: Ashinkailepas kermadecensis (assembly GCA_034440615.1). NCBI lineage: Eukaryota > Metazoa > Arthropoda > Thecostraca > Neolepadidae > Ashinkailepas > Ashinkailepas kermadecensis. The sequence continues at coordinate 18,365 of JAOTOM010002669.1, forward strand.
CCTCTGTCTCACCCTGCTGGTGCCCGTGCGGAAGCCGCTGGAGGAGGCGCACCTGATCGATAAGTACCAGTGGTGCGAGCTGAGCGGCCGGCTCGGCGACACCCTGCTCGACCGGCTCGGCAAGAACCGGCTGGTGACGCTCAACGTCATCAGGTAAGGCGGCAGCGGCGGCGGCGGTGGTGGCGCCGTCCCAGGCGGCTGTGGCGACACGGCTGGTGGCCACCGACACGGTCTTCGCACGGCACTGCACCGACCGCGCCCTCGAGCCACGCCTGCCCGCTTCACGCCACCCGTCGCTGGGACCGAGCATGCGCTCCACGCGCTGGGATGTATGAGCTTGATTTTTGCGGAGGACGAATGGCTTCTTCACGACTGGAAGACGATTTCGTGCTCTGTGCGTCGCGTAATGTTAAGACGTTGGCTTGAGATGTGCTCCAATTCAGATGGCGATTGTTGCTAGACAGGGGCCAACACCATGGTACTTTATTCGGCTTCTCTGCGTGGAGTGCAAAGCGTCCGACCTCGTGGCCCCTAGGCGTCGCGAACTTGCGGCCCAGTCTGTATTATGTCCAGGAGAGGTGATGTTCCGGCCTGCAGCTTTATGGTGGATCCGGACCGAGCATGAACGCCGGGAACTTGTGTACTTCAGCAACATCTGACGGTCGGGGGCGTACGAGAATGCTAGCGACCGTCAGACAGTGTTTGCTCGTCGTAGCTCTGCGTCACTAGTATTCGGGTTAATAGCTTGCGCCAGTAGAGGAGATTGGCGGCACCGGGATGCTGATGGCAGCCTGTCGACAATCTGCCGGTACCGTGTTGAGTAGGTGCGCGGTCGTGTCGGTCCGGGTGCAGCCTGCCGTGACTCGTGCAGCGCGACAGCCACACCGACACCTGCTGTGACCGGTTGCCCAGTGTCCCGCCCAGTAGGCTCTGGCTCTCCCGTGAGCCACACAGCACGTGCGATCGCATCCAGTGCAGCCGTGTGGTGCTTCCTTTCAGCTCACGCTCTGGAGAGTCCGTGGCGTGAAGGTCGCTGACGACCTGCCGCGACGTCCGTCCGCTCCGGTCAGCCCGCCTGCGGCGTGGCCCCACTCAGCTCGTGCTGTATTTCATGTCTACAGCCAGCACCGTCAACCACGTCTCCCGTGTAGCTGCAGGTAGCTGGTGCTTCGACAGTTTAGCCGGAAGCGGAATTTAGCGGTGCTTCGCTCTTGGGATGCTCATTCCCCGGCAGCTGACATTCCGTCCATGGGTTGTGATGAGTTCTTTTCCCAATGTCTCCATGCAATATTATCACAGACTTGTCCATGATTAGTTTGTATTGACCGCGCGTGGCGTAGTTGGATGTACGATGTGTTTTAACCACAGGGCAGCGCCGGCCGCGGCTGATTGCTTCTCACCCGACGGTCCATGTCACTTATATGCTGTCGATGGGATTAGTCACGTGCTGGTGTTACCGTTATCGGACGGCAACGAAACTGATCGTACCGTGTGAAATGTGGTGCTCGTGGTATTACGACACTGATCGTACCGTGTGAAATGTGGTGCTCGTGGTATTACGACACTGATCGTACCGTGTGAAATGTGGTGCTCGTGGTATTACGACACTAACACGTGTTTGTTCCACCTCCTGCACGGATAATTTCCTCGCTGCAATAATTTGGCAAGTTCTGTTCGCCAGTTTTGTGAGTCAAGGATCGCGCCCTTCAGCTCGACCGGAGTCTGAGCGGTGCATGACCGACGATTGATTCGAGCGAATGTGCCTCAGCGAGCCGCCGTCCGTTACCTATCCCATCCTCGCAGTCTCGCCGCACACATCGTATCGGTTCGGTCTCACTCATCCACTTCTGCAAGGAAAAAATCAATACGGAGAGGGCATAGGGTTGAATCAGCCGTAAATGAAGCCTGCTTCGAACGGCCGTCTGTACCTGGGGCCGCTGTGGTGCTGTGTGGTTGAAGCTGCTGATGCCGGCCGACGGATGTGCTGATTGATGGTGCCGTCGCGTGCACTACTCGTCATCTGACACCTGTCTTGCGTGTTGATCATGGCTTGGCGGGAGGCCGACCGTTTGCTGTGAGTTCGGTAACTCGCACGTGTGTGGAGTGTTAATGATCACTTGGTGGGAGGCCGACCGCTTGCTGTGTAACCCGCATGTGTGTGGATTGTTGATGATCACTTGGTGAGAGGATGACAGTTGCTGGTGGTTCGGTAACCCGCACGGAAGCTTCTCCGTCGTCAATATATTTTATATTCTTCTATGCGGCGAGTCATTCGGCAGATCGAGGAGGGTGTGGCGTCAGTATGCTGGACTTGCACCTTGTTCCGTGACGCCGAACAAACGACAACGGAACGCCGTCTATTGAACGGGTATTGCGGTGTACTGAACACCATTTTCGATTAACTGAATCTGGAATATCAAGAATGTATGGTCTTTCGCGATTCACCTACACGTAAATTCGTAGACAGGAGCGAATCAAGGGACATGGGGGACATGCATCCCTCCCCCCCAAGTGGCGTCATTGTGAGGTTCTTTCTGCCATCGTCTCCAGCCGTAGCTAGTTGGCCCTAGCTGATTGGGACTATATCGGTTTATACTCATCCGTATTTTATCTTCGCGATCAACTTTCACAGGACATCACAATTCGTCTTAATGATCTCAGACAGCCTGGGACAGCATCGCGCTATGCTGGGTCCCTTGTCATGTGGGCATTACCGGAAATAACATGGCTGATGCGGCGGCAGAGGGCAGCCGGCATGCCTTCTACTCATGCACTCCCCCACCCCCTCCCTGCTGTAAACCTCAACCAGACAACACTTTTCGGGCTTAATGGCAGCAAGTGTGGGACTCCAATCATAGTAAGCTCAATGCATTGTCTGGGGTTACGGGAATCCTCAGCGAGAAAACCTTCGTGGGATGGAATGGCACTAACTGGACTGAGGATAGGGCATACATACGCTCCTCATAGTTTCCTGCTGAAGGAGTAGAAGCCGATGTGACCGTTGCAGTGCGCCATGTCCCTTTGTCACGTCCCCGCTTTGCCGTACAGCGGAGACTCCATTTTGCGCGGCGTGTGTACTCTCTTAAGTTTACTCGAATTATAGGCGACAATTCGAGTATAGCCCAGACACGTACATTATTTGACTATATCTCCGACATAAGGTTTCCTGTCAATTATCAGTAAGTGTAGCGAGTTTGTTTTGTGTGTGTGTGTGAGCGCTTAGGTATGTGGCTTGAGCATATGGAAATATGCATCCTTGGAAATTCAGAAGGCCCTAGTATATTATTAGCATATTAGTTCTTGGCGCTAATTGGTCAATGCGTGTCACACAAAGATGGTCGCGGCGTCCTAATACTCAAATAACGAATCGAGTCAGATTCGTTCACCATACCAGGTTTATTTTTCACATTTCCATATCAAAAATGCTTGTCCTACTTCCGCTGTTACACAAACCTTCAATGCAAAAACATACAGCATTACCCAGTGAGGGCTTATCAGTGCAACGTCAAGCTCTTGGTAGCGAACCTAGGCAGCACGAAGCACCTCTCGCCTGGCCAGGGCGTCAGGCCACGATCGGCCGAGCTGGGCCGCCGCCGGCATGGAGACGACACGGCCACCGTGCAGGTCCAGACACCGCTGTGATGATAGGCGATTCCGTATGTCACCCATCGTGTTCCGTGTTCCGCCCAGTGCGCCACCGCCGACCACTCCACAAGTTCGCCTGAGGTTGGTTATCGTCATCTCCACTGGTAGTAGCTGGCCTTGCGACCGTCGTCTCCGGTGCTGTACCGCGAGCCGGCAGATGACCACCACCGCCGCCGCCGCCGCTACTGGTCCGCCAGTCATCCGGCGAGTACCACCAGTCCGCAGATGACCACCACCTCCACTGCTGTACCGCCAGTCAGCCAGGGGTCACCACTCCCGCTGCTGTACCGCCAGTCGGCCGGGGACCACCACCTCCGCTGCTGTACCTCCAGTCGGCAGATGACCACCACCGCTGCTGTACCGCCAGTCGGCAGATGACCACCACCGCTGCTGTACCGCCAGTCGGCAGGTGATCACCACCTCCGCTGCTGTACCGCCAGTCGGCAGATGACCACCACGTTCGCTGCTGTACCGCCAGTTGGCAGATGATAACCACCGCCGCCGCTGTACCGCCAGTCGGCCGGTGACCACCACCTCCGCCGCTACTCCGGCAGCAGGTAGCGCCTGAGCTTGCCGTCGCGGGCTGCCGCGAACAGCCTCCGGCCGGCCACGGCCAGCCCGTACACCGGCTCACAGTGGGGCCCGCTGAGCGACACGACGGCCGCGTCGTCAGCCGCCGGCTCGGTGTGTACGATGCCGTCGGCGCGCGCGGCCACCAGCGCGTCGCCGCTGACGGCCAGCGCCAGCACGGCGGCCGCCGAGCGGCGACGGTGGCGCACCTGGCGGCCGGTCCGCACGTCCAGCCAGCTGACGCTGCCGTCGGCGCAGCCGGCTGCCAGCTGGTGCGGCGCTGGCTGCGCCACGCACGTCACGGCCGCGTCCAGCTGCCAGCTGCACACCGGCTGTCGAGAGTGCACGTGCAGCAGCTGCAGGGAGCCGTCGTCGGCACCGACGGCCGCCAGCCGGCCCTCGGTAGCCACCTCCCGCGGGTCTGCGGCGGGTCACACATGTCATATGTTAGGTACAGGTGACTCATCAAGGGCGGGTCACACATGTCATATGTTAGGTACAGGTGACGCATCAGGGGCGGGTCACACATGTCATATGTTAGGTGCAGCTGACGCATCAGGGGCGGGTCACACATGTCATATGTTAGGTGCAGCTGACGCATCAGGGGCGGGTCACACATGTCATATGTTAGGTACAGGTGACTCATCAGGGGCGGGTCACACATGTCATATGTTAGGTACAGGTGACGCATCAGGGGCGGGTCTGCCGCTGGTCACACATGTCAGCTGCAGGCAGGAATGGTTTGTTAGACTCAACCTATTCGGCAGGAATGCAAAATACTGGTTAAAAATAATGAAACAAGCAGTATTAAGTTACAATTTGTTTCATTGCTGCATCATGGATACCATAAATATGGAAAACGTTTGCCGGTCACGATACTCAATTGTCTTACGTTCTTCGGCTACCCTATACTACCTTTGACTCTTCGGCAAGACATTCGGCTGCTGTGCCCTACGGCGTCGGCAACCTCTTACGCCGATTGGTCGCGGGTGGACTCGATGATCTCGCCGGTTATTCATGCACGTAGACGGATGTGTCTCATTTGTCACGCAGAAGCTTAATGCGATCGTACTCCAATCCGCGATCTCCATAATGACATTTACATTCGGTTGGGAAGTGACTGAAGTGGGCGTGAATATACACCTGTCGTCCCTGTAAACTGTCCCTTCATAGACAGGGACAGTTTATGAAGTCTCTTATTAAATACGAAGTCCCTTCGTAAACTGTCCCTTCATAAATCGTAAACACAACTGTCACTTCATTGACAGGGAGTGAAACCTATTTAATATTGGTGTCGGCCTATGCAGCTATGCATCAGGACAAAATTTCAACTCAGGGAGCGCCAAGCAACTTTCTTCCGTCTTAGCCTAATAAAAATACGGTGGTTCACCGACCACGAAACATGCCGGCATAATAGGGCGGACTAGTCGCCTATTGTCACATTATCGCAGTACGGACGGGATTTCGAGTCGGGAAGTCCTGATTCGGAGTCCCGTCAGAATCAGTCCGAAGCACATCATGCCGTCAGAGTCAGTATAGAGCACATCATCCCGTCAGAATCAGCATAGAGCACATCATGCCGTTAGAATCAGCACATCACACCAACATAATCAGTATGGAGCGCATCATGCCGTCAGAATCAGTTTGGGGCACATCACGCCAACAGAATCAGTCTGGAGCACATCATGCCCTCAGAATCAGTATAGAGCACATCATGCCGTCAGAATCAGTATAGAGCACATGCCGTCAGTATCAGTATAGAGCACATCACGCCAACAAAATTAATCTTCAGCACTTCCCGTTCTGACAGTCTGCTGGCGCACTTGGTATATCTGGCAATACTCACTGGGTGCCTCGTGACGGACTCCGGGGTCGGCGCCGTCCGGCAGGTCGGTCAGCAGGACACAGTTGAGGACAGAGTTGGAGGTGCAGAGGTCAGCCAGACACTGCTGCTGGCCCACATCCCACAACTTACAGCGGCCGTCCCTGGCAACACACACAGGCATAACACTGGTGTTCGTCCACAGTACACAGCGTCCGTCCCTGACGGTAGACACAGCATAACAGTGGAGATCGCCCACATCCCACAGATTACAGCGGCCGTCCCTGGCACCACACAGAAACATAACACTGGTTATCGCCCACATTCCACAGCTGAGCTCAGAGGGTCCGTCACTGACAGTAGACACAGCATAACAGTGGAGATCGCCCACATCCCACAGTATTACAGCGGCCGTCCCTGGCACCACACAGAAACATAACACTGGTTATCGCCCACATTCCACAGCTGAGCTCAGAGGGTCCGTCATTGACAGTAGACACAGCATAACAGTGGAGATCGCCCACATCCCACAGTATGCGGCGTCCGTCCCTGACAGTAGACACAAGCATAACACTGCTGCTTGCCCGAATCCCACAGTATACAGCGTCCGTCACTGACCGTAGACACGAGCGGGTAAAAAAAAGGGGGAAATGAAAAGTTATTGGGGGGAGGGAAAATTATTAGTTTGGGATTAAGGAGGGAATAAAATTAGAGAAATTTTTTTTGGAGGGAGGATTTTTTATAAAGGGGGGGAAAATTTTTTTTTTTTTTTTTTATTTTTTTTTTTTTTTTTTTTTTATAAAAGTGGAGATCGCCCATAGTACACAGCGTCCGTCCCTGACTGTAGACGCAGGCATAACACTGTCGCTCGCCAGCGTCCCCCTGCTAGCATTCGTCGCAGAGACGTATAAACAATTCGGACCCCGAGATACCTGCGGCGTACCGGCTCCAATGCCGGGCAGCCGCCAAGTACGCGGTACACTGAGTGGGCGGAACAGCGTGGACACGGAGGGCGGCCACTTGTTAACAGGCACTGGCGTGACACTAGTGTATGCCTGGTCCTAAGACGGCACAGCGCAATTTCCTGTTTTCTTTGTGCACGAAACGAAGACTGCCACGTCCCGAGCAACCCGACTAATTTAAGATCGCTGGGCTTTAGGTTCCAAGTGTGTTGTTATTTTCATCGCAAGAAGGACGACTTTGATGCCCTGGAGTATTCAGGGGGAAGTTCAGGCGTTTATTGCGGCTATCGTCTGTAGCCCTCTTCGCAGTCCCATTGCCAGCCAGACCTACGTGGATTGGGATGGATCCATATGAACGACAGCATATCACAACCTCGAAAGTTCATAACCTCCACAAAATCAGCATACCCAAAGTGATCGTAACCTCCACAGGTCATAACCTACACAGTTCACAACTCCGAAGCGGTTATAACCTCCACGGGTCATAACCTCCACAGGTTCAAGAACGCCATAATTTCCTAGAAGCATCACTTCAGCTAGCTATCGCTAGGTAGCAGCAAGGTCTAGGCATTATCACAACGAATATGGAATTAATGTCGAGAGATTAAATGTTCTAACCTAACCTAACCTGACCTAACATAATACCTAGACCGTGCTGCTACCTAGCGATAGCTAGATGAAGTGATGCTTCTAAGTAATTATGAAGTTCTTGAATATGTGGAGATTGTGAGCTGTCGAGGTTATGACCGCTTCGGATTTGTGGAGGTTGTGACCTGTGGAGGTTATGGCCGCTTCGTAGTTGTGGAGGTTGTGAACTGTGGAGGTTATGAGCTGTGTGGGTTATGACCGCTTCGGAGTTGTGGAGGTTGTAAGCTGTGGCGGTTATGACCGCTTCGGAGTTGTGGAGGTTGTGAACTGTGGAGGTTATGACCTGTGGAGATTACGACCACTTGGCGTATATTTAATTCGTGGAGGTTATGACCTGTGGAGGCTATGATACACCTCCATGAGCGTTGCGCCGACATCCTCAGCATGAAAACGGACGAAGGTTGTGATATTATATGCTTGGTTGTCGTTATTAAATATTTTAGAGCCTAGTCAAATTGGCTAGTCAGAGTCAATGAGTATCAAGTATATTTTTTGGGCGAGCCATATCGCCATGCTTAATACAACGAAGACCATTCAGAATAGCATATAGTTCTGCCATAGAAATTGATGAATGCTACTTATTTGGGTTTAAGAGTGCTTCAGCATATGACTGGAGGAACATCATACGACAGTAGCACCCAAGCAGGATTTCCCGCCAGTAACTGTTTGACTGTGAGTCGCCTCGGCGGCCGCTTACCTGGCGACGGAGACGACGTTCCTGCCGCGCTCGACGACGGCCGTGTGCTGGACGGCGGCCGTGTGGCCGCGCAGGGTGGCGGCGCAGCGGCCCGTCTCGGCCGACCACACCTTCAGCTGCATGTCCAGCCCGCCGCTCAGCGCCACCACGCCCGACGGAAACCACCGACACGTGGTCACCTCGCCCAGGTGACCGCCCAGCTCCCGCTGCCGGCGAGACAGAGGCACCGGTCAGGGCCCAGGTGACCGCCCAGCTCCCGCTGCCGGCGAGACAGAGGCACCGGTCAGGGCCCAGGTGACCGCCCAGCTCCCGCTGCCGGCGAGACAGAGGCACCGGTCAGGGCCCAGGTGACCGCCCAGCTCCCGCTGCCAGCGAGACAGTGTACACCGGTCAGGGCCCAGGTGACCGCCCAGCTCCCGCTGCCAGCGAGACAGTGTACACCGGTCGGCCCAGGTGACCGCCCAGCTCCCGCTGCCAGCGAGACAGAGGCACCGGTCAGGGTCCAGGTGACCGCTCAGCTCCCGTTGCCGGCGAGACAGTGCACCGGTTAGGGTCCAGGTGACCGCCCAGCTCCCGCTGCCGGCGAGACAGAGGCACCGGTCAGGGCCCAGGTGACCGCCCAGCTCCCGCTGCCGGCGAGACAGAGGCACCGGTCAGGGCCCAGCCCCAGATGTGGGAGCAGCGACGTTTGCTTCTCAGAGATGGACGCAACATAATGCTTAATTCATCGACACCATTCCCCAAAATGCTGTGGCATCGTGCTTGTGTTTTTAGATGCATGTTTCAGACAGTATCCATGTGTTGTTTTTAAAAGCATCGTGTCTGTAAATATCCTGCACATCTCACGATTGCGGACAGGTATACATGTTGTGCGTACCGTAATCTAATTCACGTCAGGCAACAATCTGTGATAATTTTGCTGCACAGTATCGGTAGTTGATAGCATCGTCACTCGCCGCATCCCCCTCCCCAAAAGAGCAGAGGCAGCAGCATTATATATATATATATATATATATATATATATATATAAAATGTTTAGAATGGTACATGACGATTTCCATACCCATACCATACTCTGAGCATTGCATACCTATCGGAAAATCACCATTTTAACACTGCGCGGGGTAGGGTATGGGGTGACGGTCCGGTTCCTACTGCCGGTGACATATTACAATGGGGACGGTCCAGCTGCCCCTATCAGGAACAAAGTGCAGGGATGGTGATCCAAATCTCGCTACCGAAGACAAAACACTGGGGAGGTGGTCCAGCTCGGACTGAAGCACATAGAGCATGGGGGTCAGGCTCCCAGTATTGGGGCACTGTGCCGAGCGACACCTTACCTCAGGGAAATAATACATTCATAACGTTGATGAAAACAATGCAATCTATGATAATCATAGCTTTCTTCTTCTAATGTCGACCCTTGTTTTCTGAGGCAGTAGTCTATTATATTTTAATACATACATTATTACAGGTTCGATTTACACTGGGCCTTCCTATGGCCAGCTGTGCAAAAGTATGAACAGTCAACTTAGGAATGCCTAAGGATATAGATAGGGTGATTCAACTTATCATAACTCTAGCTCAGTCCGACTACCTGCATCCTTTTTTACAGTTCTTCTTTTTGCCGACAGGCCACCACCAGGTATTAGTAGAAGTAGGCTGGCAGCACCTCAGCTAGGTAGCAAGCTAGTAACAACAAGGAACTCCTGGGGCCACATGTGTTATGTGATATGATAGGGAGGGGGAAGATATATTTGTGTAATGCAACACATACGCACACAAGTATATGTGCAAACCTTAAAATACATGCCTACATGCACACATACACATCTGCATATTGATTGATTGATTATTTGGGTTTAAGGGCGCGCCGACTACAGGGTCATTTGGCGCCCATACATCTGCATATGTATCCACACACACATACACATGTGCACATACATATACGTGTAATAACCATAACTATAGTACCGTGGTTTCGCCACGAGATCGTGCAGTGATGAACTAGTTAAATGTTTGGCATTTATTATTAGTCATGGACATTGCATGGAGAGATTGGAGCAAAACCAGTTATATTTTTCCTTTTTTTAAGACACTTAGTCCGAATTCTTTCTGGAGTGGCTTTATTGACCAGGATCCTATTGCTAAGCAGAGCTTGCTGCGTGAAACCCTAGCCCCACCACCCGATCCGTGAGTTCCATTTCAAGATCATAATTTTGACAGAGAATTTAACGTGCCATCAATGCACTTACACGGCCGTCCCGGTAGCTCGTCCCAGGCCTTATCGGGCCAGTTGCCAATCAACCCTCTCGGCCGGGGACTAAACGCAGGCGCATGGAGCGACTCGAGCCCTACCTTGTTAGGACAGATGAGACCAATGCAGGCCAACGCTCTAACCAACTTAGCTACCCGGGCGGCCATGTCCCGAACCATTGTAACGAGGTGGAGCCCCTGTATGATACAGACACTGATTGCCATATTGATGATGGCGACGATGGTGAACAACGAACTAATAACATAATAACATCACAACACGGCCAGGAAACGTAACCATCGACAGACTTCGGAAACATACAGAAACATACTTTCATGGCACTACATGCATGAAAAAGAGGCGCATGCCTGGGCCTGTGAGAACGCATGCTGATGCCACCGCACATGAGGTTATTACCCACTGCCAATGACACCAAGGTGGAGCCAAACAAGAACGATACCGATAACAAATACGTTTCTTGAGGCAAGAATAAACCGGGTAACTTAAGGGGACGAGTAGTCTAGGGGTAAGATGCTCGTCTCACAATCGAAAGATTGTGGGTTCGAGTCTCACCTGTCGCTACTCTTCGCCCGCGACCAATCGGCGTGAGAGATTGGCGACGCTATATGACTCAACAGTCGACGTGTCGTAAAACCAATAACCAACCAAACCGGGTAACTTAGGAATAAAGACAGTTTATTACAATACTGACACATCATTTGGGGTAGAAAAGGGTCACGAAACATTGATATGCAATAATACATGACAGAGTCCGCCTTCCACACCATCAACGTACCAGGACCACGCCGGAGTCCGCCTCCCAGACCATCAACGTACCAGGACCACGCCAGATTCAACCTCCCAGACCATCAACGTACCCGGACCACGCCAGAGTCCGCCTCCCAGACCATCAACGTACCCGGGCCAAGCCAGAGCCCGCCTCCCAGACCATCAACGTTCCCGGACCACGCCGGAGTCCGCCTTCCAGACCATCAACGTACCCGGACCACGCCGGAGTCCGCCTTCCAGACCACCAACGTACCCGGACCACGCCAGAGTCCGCCTTCCAGACCACCAACGTACCTGGACCACGCCAGAGTCCGCCTTCTAGACCACCAACGTACCCGGACCACGCCAGAGTCCGCCTTCCAGACCACCAACGTACCTGGACCACGCCAGAGTCCGCCTTCTAGACCACCAACGTACCCGGACCACGCCAGAGTCCGCCTTCCAGACCACCAACGTACCTGGACCACGCCAGAGTCCGCCTTCTAGACCACCAACGTACCCGGACCACGCCAGAGTCCGCCTCCCAGACCATCAACTACCAGGACCACGCCAGAGTCCACCTCCCAGACCATCAACGTACCAGGACCACGCCAGAGTCCGCCTTCCAGACCATCAACGTACCCGGACCACGCCAGAGTCCATCTCCCAGATCCGCAGTGTGTCATCGGACGCACAGGACAGTCCCAGACCGCCGGAGGTCACGTCCACCGAGGTCACCTGGCCACCAGGTCAAACGAGATTATCCTGAGGTCAGGCCAAACAAGGCCGCCCGACAGGACAGTCCCAGACCGCCGGAGGTCACGTCCATCGATGTCACCTGCTGATCGGGTGAACTAGTCACCCGACGGTCACCTGCCAGACAAACAGTCCCGTGAACGTCACCCGAGACATCAGCTGAGGTCCTCTGGAATATGATGGCTGCACCCACATGGAACACCACAGAACCTGCTACTCTGCACCTGTACACTACAGCACAATATCAATTGAAGGGCTTGAGGTAACAGTACGTCCCAAGTTACTTATTTACCATCACCGAAATATCGTGTTGTGAATAAAACACGATAACAGTCCCAGTGTATTACAATGGAATAAGGGAAGCTACAGACCAGTTTTTAATGCAATGGATGTGGAGTTTAACACATGATGATACAGACAACACAGCTACCACGATGAGGCCCACATGTCTGCACAGCTGGTCAGCTGGCAATGGAGGCCCAGCACTGGTGTAGCTCACCGCCTTGTCGTGGACGCTCGCGAATACGGCTGTCGGCACCACGAAGTGGTAGGTGGCCGGCGAGTCTGGGTGGCCCACCTCCAGCGTGCGGGTGTCCAGCCGACGACACCAGAAGCCATCCGAGCGGCGGGGCTCCCGGCCATCGGCAGAAGGCGCCTCCAGACGGCCGTGTACCCCGGCCTGCCCTGAGGCGCATCAGACAGGGTACGACAGACAGTCAGCGAAAGACAGACAGTCAGGGTATGACAGACAGTCAGGGCACAGCAGACAGTCAGGGTATGACAGACAGTCCGGACATCACAACAGAAAGTTAGTGAACCACAACAGAGCCAAGGCGCAATAATAGTCAGTGAACCAAAACAGACAGCCAAGATGCCACCTTGGGCAGTCAAGTCACAACAGACAGTCTGGCACCATAGCAAACAATGTAATCCGGTCCGGCCGTCATATTAACGTAAGCCAAGTGCACATGAGTCACCAGGACGTAGTTTTACGGCCGTAACTGGCTAGCTTGATCTTCTTTGAGGTCCTAAATACATTTTACGTTGGATACTGTTGCACCATTAGGACAAGCCTGCAACCAAAAGCAGACACTTAAATCTTTGGTTGGGGATGTGCACCAGCAGCACAAGGCTTTGCCTTTTTGAATAACTTTATTGTTGAATCTGACAATAGGGATGGTGCACACAAGTGTGTCTCTCTCTCCACTAGTCGAGATTGGACCAGGTCACACTCAGTTTTGAGAAGGTTGCAGCTTAGGTCGCCATAGAGCATGACAGTGGCACCCAGATGGTCCATCATCAGAATGCGCCGAAACTGCACCTTCAGATCACTGAAATCGGCCCACAAGGGCTGATGCCATGTGCTGCGGTGAGCGGTAAAGGCTGCAGATGACCAGCTGTCTTTCTCATGCAGGCTTCAAGCATCCAGAGAGATTCCAACTTGCTGTCTGTCACAGGTGGAGAGGAGATCTTAAGCGGCAAAGATAATAGCCTTGGTTCGATGGCAAGGCGTCTGAATACTTAAGACATAAACTGGGGTAAAGGTACAATATTGAGCTCAGATTTTTTGACAATATGGAAGGCACGTTAATTTTAATCATAACTGGCTTTGAACTGAACAATTGTAGGTGTAGAATATGAGTGAAGGAACTTGAAAATGCCAACAAATGAACACAAACAACTTGAACATGGACACAAATGCAAACTTGAGCAAAATATAGAACAACTCTTAATTCTGGCTAACACACCTCAACATACTACAAATACTCACCAGGAAGTTTGAAAGTCACCCAGGCTGATTCACCACACCTGTAAAAAGACACATAGGTAAGAAAAGTTTTGACTCATTAAAAAAAACTGTACTCACCCTGTGGTCAAACCTTGAAAGTTTGCTATGCCTCAGGATTTCAGGATTTGTCCATCTAGCAGTGAGGTGGAAAGAACCAGCACATCCAATCCAATATTGTGCCACACATTTCATGAATTTCTCCATTTTATTTTATAATCTGTCATCTTCCATGGCAGGTTAAGCTAGATTAGGTTAGGTCAAGCTACACATTTGTAAAACATTATTTTGCACACTATGTTACCCGACAAGTTCATTTTTTGGTGAAACTTTGTCTTTCAGCTGAAAACAAATTAATTCAGAGGAAATGATTGGTCATATCATGTTAAGCACATTCATAAACATTGCATAGGAAAAAGGAATTCCAAGAATTCAAAAATTACCACAAAAAATGTACCCCAGATTTTATGGCCTATGCCTTTAACACAGTGCAGTTGATAGATCTACCATACAAGGTAAACTGGTTTCCCTGAGAAATTAATTGTATCTAAAAAGATGTTTGGAAAACATTGAAGGTCACACATCATGTCAGAATTATTTTTCCTTCTGATTAAATCATTTTCACTACTTTCTTATTCAGATGACAAAAATTGCACCCAAAATGAAGTTCAAGAATCATGAGAATTGACTAACTGTGCATTCCCGGGCTGCCCTTGAAAACCACCCCTGGTTTTACCTCCACAAAACAAAACAAAGCTAGGCTGAATTAGGCTCTCTTTCTTCAACCTACATCATTTTTCATTCTATGACCTCAATCAAAGCCAAATTTTTGGCACGATTTTGCTTCCCAATTGAAAAGTAGGCATTTTAAAGAGAAATTAGTGGTCCCATCATTATAATCATGCTTATAAATGTTGTATTCCAACATTGCTTTTTCTCTAAATGTGATCAACACCCAAAAATACAACTTTACCAGATGCCTATTCCTATGCGAATCTGCACTGCATCCTGCATCTGTTGCCACCAAGCTTCCACAACTATAGAATACTGGCAGCATGGAACAGATTCCTTACCATTGTAAATAAGGAAGTGAAGCATAAGTCTAGAAACCCTATTGATTATTCAAGAATCAAATGTTATTTTTGGTATAATAACAAAATCAAAAACATTTTTTTTTAAACAATACACAATTTGTACACCTGTGCTACTTAGCATTCATTCTTTATCACCTAACAGTGACATCCAAAACTATCACACCTTCACTTATTAGTATTATTGTGCAAGATATTGGGCAAGAAGAGGGGGGGGGGGGGGTCTGAACACTTAAGGCATTATGCAACAAATAGCTTTACTGCTGCTTCTGTATGGCTGAACCAGTAATTGTACTGAACACAAAATGAACAAGCTATCCATATTCAAACAGTTCCTTTCAATGAAAATCCTTGTAACCACTTGCAAAGAGCAACTTTAAAAGTTATTTTGTAGTGGTGTGCCATATTCTGAACACAAAAAATGTTGTGCAGGATTGCCTCACTGAAGCTGTTGTTGTACAAGCTATTAGTAGCCACTAAAAATGCAGGTGTAATTGCAAAAAGATATTGAAAGCCATTTCCTTATGGTTTCTTTGGTTGGTTATTGGTTTTACGACACGTCGACTGTTTAGTCATATAGCGTCGCCAATCTCTCACGCCGATTGGTCACGGGCGAAGAGTAGCGACAGGCGAGATTCGAACCCACAATCTTTTGATTGTGAGACGAGCATCTTACCCCTAGACCACTCGTCCCCCTTATGGTTTCTTTAAACCAACTGCTCTTGGGAGCCTAAAATGGTGCCTGTGACCTTCACAAGCTCTGTACACAAAGAATAGGTAGAATTATGTGATCAGACCTTCGTATTTTGGTAGAGACAGGTCCATCATTCATGAATACCACCATCTTTTTGTTATGATTGCACTGAACATGTGGGAGACGTCCAAAGGTAGGTAGGTGTTCAGGAAACAGCGTGTTCAGATCCTCCCCTCCCCCAGGTAGGTAGGTAGGTAGTATGTTAGGTACTTACCTGAAGGCCTCATGCCAGTCATTTTGCAGAAGTATCATTTAAATGTAGATGTATTGCAACAGAAATCGTTTTAATAGTTAGACATGTCACCACTGCCCACTCCCGATCTGCACCAATGTAGCGGAAGTAAGCAGAGATTCAGCAGGGATCGACAGCCCCTTCGATCTCGCTGAAATTTGGCACAGCGATAGAAAATAGCTTGGAAAATAGCATCAGCTCTGATAAAAAAACTATTTTTTTCACCAAAATTCCATACAACGCGAGGGACATGCCTTGGGGCCATAATCCACGTGGGTCAAATTTGGCCTCTCTAATATCGTTTGGCAACCGGTGACGTCACATGGGCTGGACAATTGCTGAGTCTCGAAGGCGCTCCAGTCAAACGTCCGTGTTTTTTACACGACATTTCCGTTGTTTAACGTCATCAAAATGGGACAAAATAGGATTCATTTGAAAGCTAGAAGAATCTTGTCCACGAATATGAGACTTATTTTTCCCTCACACTAGTACGTTTTGCTTGGACCCACGCTGACTGCCTTCATGTCGAGCGCCGCAGGTATCCAGTGGTGCCACGGAGATCGTATCATATATAACATCATATCTAACATAGCAGTATCTAACACATCATACATAACAGTATGATGAGACAGGCCAACTGAAGATCACGGCTGTGAATGGCGGGGGGGGGGGTAGGAGCAAGTAAGAGATAACTGTTGCAACATGATTCCTCCCCACTCGGTGCAGGGACGTAAACAACCGTGGGGGCACTGGGGGCATGTGCCTCCCATGGGAAGTACCCTCCGGCCAGGAAAAGGCGCCGACAACATTATATTTAGGCAACCGGCGGAGGTACCGATACCGGTTGGAATGTCACGCCCTTATCACCGTTACCCAAAATCGCTGCCGGACAGACATGTCAAGATACGGAACATACAGCAGGTTTTCAGGATTGTTTCCATTTTTCATTCATATGCGTCTAGAACAGGGGTGTTGTTATTTTTACTTCTTATTTTTACGTAATTCTTACGTCTAGACCAGGGGTGGTGATATGTTTTTAGGGGAAAATGCCCCTCAGTGTTGGCTCTGTCCCCCAATAATTTAGACTTTTAACATGGGGTACCATTGAGTGTGCGTCCCATCGATTTGGGGCTTCCAATTGCCTTCGTGTATTATGGGCAGCCCCTGCGATTTTTCCAAATATCACTTTCTAGGCCTTGGTCGGGGAGTCTGAAGAAACCTATATGGGAATTGAATAATACAATTTCCTATGGGGAAAGAAGAATTAGAACATTCCCCAAAATTCGAGAAGCATGTTATATCTATATTGTTGCTTATCAATCGAAAGTGCTCGAAATACAAAAGAAAATCGCACTACTTTTTAATTCGTCTACCCCTTAGGAAACATTATATGGGCATGTCCAATTTTCGAGTCTATGTGCAGGCCCCTACAATTTTGAGAAAAATCGCTGTTTAGGACCGTGTCGGGTAGGCAAACAAAATGCCTGAAGAAACCTATATGGCAAATTAATGCTAAAAGTTTATAAGGGAAAAGAAAAATGATAATATTACCGAACATTCCACAAGCATGTTAGATAATATCTTGCTGCAAATTGTGCAGTGGTTCCTCTCCAAAGAAATGGCACTCCTTCAAACAAATGGCCCCATGACAAGTCCTGAATCCGCCCCTGGCAGGAGTCCCCGGTGCTGGCAAGGGCGCCGCTCCACCGACGTTAAAATGTTGGGTTTTCAAAACTACTTTTTTGCACATCCTCGTCTTTTTCCCGGTGTTACAACAGGGCGTATGACCCATCACCCGGTGCCCGATCTTCATAATGGGGGAACAATTTTGTTCCAATATATTTTTGGCTACATGCGTGATGAAATTTATATGACCGTCTTTTATATTATCCGTGACTTGTACAATAACGACTACTTTGCCTATTTCGCAGTCATGCTCATACTTGGGGAGTGGCTTGTACAATAAGACGCATACGTATTTTGCCATGTAAGTTATATAGGATATATAAGACTGAGATACATGAGAAATGCATACCCCTTAGGACAGTTGCAGAAACCCGCTAAACAGTACAGAAGCAGCAAAATAGTATAAATGCAGTGCATTTCGTATACGATAAATTAAAACCGTCTTAGTTCCGTGATATCAGCGAATCAAACAGCCAGACAGAGAGAGAGTTGTACATTTGATGCCTTGTACTATACTTACCTGCTGTTATTCCGGCCTTCTCGTTCACAGAAACCACGCTTGCTTACTTGCGGCTAGGTTTTGTTCCCAGCATTGCTTTTTCTCCTGCCCATGTGTACCGGATTTTTTCCTAGATAGTTGTGTAGTCTCACACCCTCAGCATGACTTCAAGATTGATAGTCCACGTTGCAAATGTGCGTTTGTGATAATACAGGCGGCAAGTGTGTATCTGCAAAGTTTTCGTTTCACGTTGGTGACCAGAGGTGAAAAAAAACGTCGGCACTGTCTCCCACCAAACTCCCAAGGCACGATTTTGTCTCCATAAAACAAATAATGCCGCATTTTGTCATGCACGCCGGATGAGCCCACGCAAAGGTGGGACTGTACTATTCCGAGCTCTTCAAACTCGCTACATACAGATTGCGATGTCACTGTTGTTCTGAATATGATACCTATAACTACGCAAACGTTTCAGCAAAGCAGTCTTAATACACAGTTGTTGGCAATCTCTTTATGTTTGAAGTGGATCCATAGTGAAAACTGCATATAACAGCATATCAAGCAGGACTACGAAATGCAACTAACTTGGCAGTACTTCGTACGAACTGCTACGAATCACCAACCAGTGAGCCAGGAACAAAATAACTACCTACCAGCATACGCTAACAATAAAGCCGGGTTCAGTACAGATCGCCCATCCCACACAAGCCACAGTACACTGGTGGGGGGTAGCGAACCAATGGAGCATTACTAAAATATCTATAAACATGCCTCAACAACAGTCAGGTGCAGTACAACTCGGCACACACCACACAAGTCGCAGCACGCTAGCAGGGGCTTCGGGCTAGTGAGCTACGTCATACAATATCTAGCATTCTCCAACACCACGGTCGGATCCAGTATAGCTCGTCAATCTACAACCTGATTGAGGCTACGGAACAATGAGACGGGAGTGAATACCTACAAACACGCATCGACATGCCTGGATCACACGCAATCACTGGAACACTGAATCACACGCGACATAAACTAGTGGGCTTGCTGCGCATACCAGCGAGCTGATCTGATGAATGATCCTGACATTTCCTTGACATTTCCTCTTCCATTGTTCACTACTTAAACAGACAGGAGCGGTATGATTTGGAGGCTCTGTGCCGGGCGATCACTGTTCCCGTGAGCATGTGCTTCACGTTCGTGGACCGCCTGATGAAATCAAACTGGTTACGGCTTTGAACTGCTTTGATCAGATGCTCGGCGCCGTCAAGATCAGGGCCACTCTACCGAATCATCAACTCCATTGCAGCATTTTCGTGCTTGAGCTGGCGATGCATCGAGAACACCTCCTTGAGGACACTGCCCATGGATTCCACAACACTTTCGGCAGGCGTGAGCAGCCACAGGCGGATGACTAGATTGACGAATGGCTCGACCCCGGACCACGTTTTCACAGTACTTTCAGGAGAGCTTGGTTGGAGTCTGTACGCTCCTCGACACGCAGGGTGGAGACCACCTCCCGGACGCTCCTGCTCGGCACCGCAGCCGATGGCGGGATTAACTTGCTCGACACTAGCTGCACGATGGCTTCGGAGACTGAGCTCACCTGGGCGTCGAGTGATGTATGTGGGGACTGAAGACCTGTCAGGTCACCAATCCTTCGCAGATGCGTCATGTTGTCCAGGATGGTCTTGTTCGCCGTGCCCTTTCTTCCGCCACTGGCGTCAGCTCCCTGTCTCCTGGCCTTCAGGTTGCGGACCAGGGCGGTGTAAAACGCCACGATGTGCCTGATCTGTGGATTATGATAAGCATAGGGCCGAAGATAATCAGATACTGAATAAACAGAAGCCTGAATTTCATTAGTAAAATGATTATGCTATGCTTCGAGTGAACATAATGGTTGATTAATTTATTATTGGAGTCTTACAGCATGTCGATAGCCGAGGTTATTTTGTATCATAAGAAGGATAATGTTAAATACTACTGAATGTTAGCTTAGCACCAGTAGCTTAGTATTCCAGGAAAAGCAAGAAGATGGGAGGGACAGAGATATTACAAGCAAGTTACTAGCAACTGTAATGTGAAAGAAAACATTAAGCTTCGAGACGAAAAAACGTGAGCCTTTAGGCAGTGGAATAAATAGCTGTTAAGTTAATTAGCTGTTCACCTGAGTGTGCAAGCCATTCTTGTGCTGCATCAGATTTGGCCAGAGTTCCTCGAAGTCCACCACTCCGAGGGCATGTGCTGCAGGGTTCACTCCTTTCTGGCTCAGAGCAGCCACGGCTGCCGCCATGCCCTGGAGGCTGCTGATCGTGATGCCGTACTCAGTGCCACACTCCCAGGGTAGCAGCTGAGTGTTCTGCTGTGCCTGGCTTCCCCGCCCAAGGATGTCGTAGACGTCGTGCAGAGCAGCAACGCGCGTCATGAAGTCTCATCTGAAAATAGGCGACATAAAAATGTTCAAGCAATTCACCATGAAGCAAAATGAACGAAAGCATATGGGGGGAACAGTAGCGTGTGGGCGCGTTAAATGCTAAACTGAGCAGCAGTACTTGCATGCTTACACATGTATGAACGAACTTAAAATATGCCACGACAATACCATGTCAGTGTAGTCAATGATCATCATAGATATGCAAATATGCATACATCCACGAAATATATTAAATCCATGGATAATTTAGAAGTAAGATAGCGAACAGGACACACTCTTATTTATGAACATGCACGATGATCAACAATCCAACCAGATTAAATAAGTATATGTTAATGAATATTTATTATTTTAAGAAACATTGAAAACAAATTATCATAGTAGCACAGTAGCAGGGACCGAGGCATGGGTGCTCCGTAAAACCACCGGTATGCTTGGGCTATCATTGCGTCTCCTTCAATTTTGGTACAAATAAGGATAGTTTGCTAGCCCACTCACCTTCTAGAGAAGAGATGTCTTCCCACTGCTCTTGGGCGACAGCCGTCCGTTTTTCTTTCTTCAGGCGATCACGCAGGACCTCGCACATGGTTTGTGCATTTGCTCTAAATGCCTTGAAGGTGTTGGCGGCGTGCGCAGCGAACCTGGTGTTGGACCACAATTTCGGTGTCACAGTTGTGGCATCACCCGCTGTCGTGTCTAGAAGTTCTTGAAGGGCGTGGAGGAAGGGCATGGGCTGGCCTGGCGGAAATTCCAATCCGAGACCGAAGTTGTATGCGAAGACTCCAATTCCGCGAGCAGCATTTCCATTGGGCTCCTGGGCACAGATGTCGCAGTGCAGGATGTTACTCTCGGGCGACGCTACCAGATGCTGCCCAGAAGCAGCTTGAAGACAGGAGATGCCTCTCCCGGAGCGGAACAGCACCTCTGCTTCCAGGTCAGGGGATAATTCGTTACCGGCCGGGGTCGGTTTCTTGAGCAGGTGGATGATCTGGTCGGTTTTCTGTTCAAGTACAGAAATCCTAGCAGACATTTGATTTAACTCACTGGGATACGGAACCCTCTTGTGCGGTGGTTCTGAAAAGAAGCATAGATGGGTGTCAGCACAGCAGGCATCTACTCACAGCACCCACACCAACACAAACGGTATTACAAACTCCACTATTGCAAACTATTGCACCCCATTAACACACATAGTTTGACCATAAAATGCCAATATTGCTGCAAGGTTGTTTTGATCATGTGTGCAGTTTAAGAAAAACATAACAGGATGCCATCACATGGCGGAGCTGAGTATTATTAGTAGGTTGCGTGTTATTACAAAAACGTTGGCAAACAGCCCATAAAACAGTTATACAGTTATAATACATTTCACTCACCATTTAATACCATTAAAACCATTTAACAAATCAAGGCTCATCAATGGCTAATGTCAGAACATATTTAATTGAATCTAAGTAGATATCCAAGGCAGAATGATCTCAGGCTAGTGAGATTGTTCAGTCAGTTGGTTGGCTGTGTTCCCTTCAGCAGGCTGTCAAGCTTTATTTAATTGGTAAAAGTATGAGTGGAACATTGAGTCCTAGGTTGAGTCTGGATTCGATTCAGAGTCCGAAGTTTGCAGAATTGCTGAATCTGAGCCAGATGCTCATTTATTAGGATTGGGTCTGGCCTCAAGCTCACTGGCAAAACGGTTAGTCTGATTCTGATTTACTAGTGTAATGAACTGAATCGCTTGATCTCGGCCTCAAAAAGTCATGACTCCAGACCAGATTCCACGTCCAGCTGGACTCGCACCCATGTCTACACAGTAGTAACATTAAGTACCAAAGGTGTTGGAGGGGACATATCCCCCATACTTCCTGTGACAAATCCAGCCCATGCAGCCAATCAAAATACCTGAAGTTTGTTGAACAAAGTTTGATGGCCCCTTAGGACAGACGTTCTGAGAGGTAGACTCAGAAGGGGCATCATCTTATTCTCCACTCTCTGAAAAGTCTGTGATTCCTGAGAAACCACATGATTTACTTAGCATGAAACCATTATCAACAACACACAGCTTAGAAACAAACAACAAATTTAGTTTGGAAAACATGGGTGTGAAACAAAAAATCAACAACACCAAGATTACTTTATGAGGATAGCATTGCTTATTAACATGAAATCAGGCCAATTATTGGTGGGTACTGTTAGTCCCTTACTTTGCATGAAGGTACTAATTGAGGGAAAAAATGGACAAGCAATTGCACACAATCCAGTCGAAACGTCTGGCAAAGGTCGACCCATGATGGAAAAGATTTTGCCAACAGTGTCATAGTATTGCTGAAATACTTCAACTGAGTTGATTGTGACAGTAAGCTAATGCAATGCTTAAATAATGCATGTCTCAAATCATTGCACTTAAGATCTGACATCTCCATGCACTGCCTAACACCAATCCAAGCATTTTTAACAGGGATGCGGAGCCGGAGCCGGAGCCGGAGCCGGAGCCGCCGGAGCCGGAACATTTTGCCCGGAGCCGGAGCCGGAGCCGGAGCCGCCGGGACATTTTATTCGGAGCCGGAGTCGGAGCCGGAGCCGTCAAAAGCAGGGCGGCTCCGACTCCGAAAGAGGTGTAAATTAAACAAAATTAGCAAACGTGAAATGAACACATTATACCTAGTATGGTATGGTATGGTATGGTATGGTATGAAAACGCATTTTTAAAAGCCAAAATGTTTAAATACGAGTAACATGTAAAAATATCATAAAATAATGGTAGAATAACCAATAACCATATTCTAGCCTCAGTAGTCAATGCAATATTTCCATGTTTAGGTTAGTTAAGTTCATTGTTTCCATCATCAACGGGTTGTTGTACCTTATTAGAGATGAGGTCAAACATTACAATTGTAGGAAAGTCCTTATTGGCACGCGAAAGTCTAGCAACCTCGACGTTTGCGATAACTCCAGTCACGAAAGTACCAGTACCTTTTGCTGCCCTGTATTGCACTGCAGCCCTCCACGATCACACGAGAACTACAGACACCGTACAGTACGTTCTCCTCGGAAGGTAAGCCGTGATACTGCCTTTCCTATGAATTTAGTTGGGAAGCGCGCACGCGTAGCAGCGGTCCGCTCGCTCAGATGATTCAAGACCGACTGCCTGGGGCCGCACGGCCGCTAGTGACTTCGGGAGACCCCCGGTCGCGGATTGGTCGAGGGCGCAGAACCCTCCTTGACGTCACATCCATGTCGACGGCCTTCTAGAAGGGGAAATGGTCTGTTTCTAGTGGCGGTGACGATGTGTTACGTTTACGGTGCACTTTTACAATCGCAAGGCTTACGGGATTATATCAATTACGGTTACGGGACAGCCAAACGTATAACTTTATGTGAACACATTTACATCTAGCATTAACGACGGCGGCGGTACGCGCCGGTCGGATAGGGGTCACGTCTCTGGCGCCTGGCTGGCGGGGTGTCAGCCGGAAGGAGGGAGGGGAAGGTACAATGTCCAATGTACGTCTCCGTTCGGGCGGTGGCTGCTGACGTAGGCAGCAGACAAGCCGACGCCAGTCTCGGAGCCGGGGACTTGTCGTGCCATGAACGGAGTGGGTTGGGGCTGAATTTATGGGACCAAGACGCTCAAAAACTAACTCTCTTACACAATTTACAACAATGGTGTTCCTTGGACCGTTCACGGGATGGGGAGTGTTGTTGATTCGAGTCTCCCCTCTTCTGATTGCCCCAATACGGCACGAAGCGAGCGTCAGTTTACGAGGGCCAGTTTCCGATTCGCGGCGACCGCATTATTGTCGTCTCCTTTGTTCTGTGTCAGTTCTCTCTGAAGTGCGTTTGCCTGAGGAGTGATTATGGCGTCAACGAAGAGTAGTGCATATCAACATTTCGTGCTGGATGATACCCGGTCGTTTAAGTGTGGTGTCACTGATGATGCTGGCAAATCATGTGGAAAGGTCGTCAGCCGGAAGAAGGATGGAAGTGGAAGCACTCCTGCCTACAACATGAAACGTCATCTGAAGCGTTATCATGCAGCAGTGTACCGACGTGTCATGGACGCCAACGCACTGCCACCGAAGAGCGCACGCACTGACCAAGCTACTGCATCCGGGGAAAAGAGTCAACAGTCTCTGCACAGGTCAGTTTTATCGTGCTTCATTTATGAAATGAAAAAACTGCATTGATGAAATGAAATGAAATCCCCGCATGTAACGAAACAGTTCGAAAACCTACTATCCCATAGGTAGGTACAGCTGAGGGTAAAAAATATAGAACCCCTTCAGGTATTGACCGGTCACCACTGGCACCACTGGTAGACTGCACCGCTCTACACTAACACCACCAGCGTCACCACCGGCACCAGCACAACAAACACCAACACCAGCATTGAGCTGTGCAGTCTACCCTGCTAATGGTGACCGGTCAACGTCTGAAAGGGGTTCTTTATTTATTGCCTTCACCTGTACATCCAACATTGCGCGCTTAAAAGGAGAAACCCGGGTATTTTACCTCATCCCGGTCCGGGAAGTGGGCCAGTGCCCCCCCCTGAAGCTTTCCGCGCACTGCACGCGTTTTAGTAAATCAAAGACCGCCAAAGTGAGTTACTGTTCCTGATTTATTTTTGTTATGCATTCCATTGTTTGTTTTTTTAGTAGAAATGCACCAAAGGCGGCTGCAGGAACGTTTTTTGCATGTTCGCATTTTTTGGTTTCATACCTTCGTAGTTAATAGTACAGAGTTTAAAAAGTGTAGAAAGTCGTGTTTTGAAGGAAGAGACAACTATAATAGGAACGTGTAGATTTGCTTTATTTTTCTAAATTTTCTGAGAAATCCCACACCTTTTGAAAGCATTTCATAGTTATTATTTGAATACTCTCAAAGTTTGGCATAATCCACGTGCTTTTTTAATGCCTGTGTTTCTCCATTTAGGCGTGCTATACTGTAGTTATGCATGGGAAAGAACTGTTGCTTCCATTTCCAACTGAAGTTGTCCCGCCCTCGGCTCAATCTTTCTATTATGTGAAAATTGTTTTAAACTTTTAATGTGATATGATTTAAAACAAAGTCTGATTTTCTTCAGTCTTCTCATGGCAGGATAAACCTATGAATAGCAATGCACGTGCAGACAGGAAGAAACGCAAAACAATCTGGGCGAATCGACATTTCCCCAACGAAACGCTTAACCGAGATGCGAACACATGATAATTTTTGGCTGAAGGCACTAGGTGTTTGAACGTGCATGGTGTTCAAAAGTGTTTCTTAACGTCGGGAGACGGAAAAAATCTGGCTATGGCATGCATGGGAAATATTTTCCTTGCCTAGGGGTGACAATGTGACTGTCACCTTATTGTGCCTTCCGTAAAAAATACCGAGGGCCACAAACAACTTGGTGAAATCATTAAATGTCCCAGCTACGAGCAGGAACACCCATTGTGGCAATCATTCCGGTGTAAATGTTGTGACTAAATCTCAGTTTTTGTCAATGCACAACATTATTTTGCAATATTCTCACTGTTTTCCGCTGATAAATATCCGTTCTAACATATTTTTTATTGGAATACAGATACCTATATATCTATCAAAGGCCGTTTATAGAAAATTTGAGCAATGCCCATTCGTAGCTGTGAACGTGAAGGTGATGTATCTTATTTCACTTTTTACTATAAATTAATATTAGGCAAATGCTTCTATTGCTTTTCATGTACCTATTAGTCTTTCTAGCACTTATACTGAAGACCTTTTCCTTTTGTCCTTCTCAGGTACTTTGAAACATCCAAGGTGGTCATGAACATCACCAAGAATGACTATACGGTGCCGTATTGACGCCGCGGTGCCGGAATGAGCCGCGCGGCGCTGAACACCGAAAAGTGATTTGGGCGGGGGCGGGTGTTTATTTAAAGATAGATACAGGGTTTATATGGGAAAGTTGCTTATAATTGTCTGAAGTTTGCGCCCCTGAGTGGTCGCGGCTAACTTTTTTTAACATCCCCCCTAGCTCTTACTTAATGGATCGATCACGTTTGGGATGTACGGAGCCGGAGCCGGAGCCGGAGCCGCCGGAGCCGGTACATTTTGCCCGGAGCCGGAGCCGGAGCCGGAGCCGCCGGGACATTTTACTCGGAGCCGGAATCGGAGTCGGAGCCGGGATACTTCCCCGGAGCCGGAGTCGGAGCCGGAGCCGTCCAAAATTTTCCCGGCTCCGCATCCCTGATTTTTAATAATTTAATTTATAAATTATCTTGAAAGGTGCCACTGAAAACTCAAGGATTTGTTAACATCAATGCTCAGCCACACACAAAGCAGGCACTGAGGAAAAACAATCTTAACTGCAGTCTGATTAGCAGACACTGATGGTCCTTCAGAACTGGATGACTGAAATGGCAGCTCTGTAGTGTCTCAACCTTGTTCTCCACTGCCTGTGTCCTTGGTCATTCCTGTGAAAAATGATGATAATTTAACTAAGTATTGAGGACAACCTTAGAACGACAACAAATAAAAGAAAAAGCAACATGTTCTTATTGGGAAAAAAACTGATGGAAGCCAGACATCAATTAAAACCAAGATCAGCCAGGAAAAAAACATTGTTGATTGTTGATGTAATAAAATATAAACCCAAGTGAAAGAAACATGATTTTTCACAAAAAACATCCTTTCAGCTCACTTCGGGGAACCTCAAATCACTTTAAGGCTTGTGCCCATCTTTTCCTGTTTGTGATCCAGTTCCCATCTGCAAACCATGACAACACCCTTGAAGGATTGTAACTCAGCCTGGCATAAGCTATGCATGTTTGCTGTGTGTCTGTGACACAGCCTTTGGTAGATATCAGGCATGACGGCTCCACAATTTCCAATTTCAGAAGATATGTAGGCAACTTCATGCCATTAAACATCAAAATTTTAAGTAATGAATTCAGAAGGAAATATAGCAATGTCATTCATTTCATATTTATAGGCATCACACGCAATGCAACCACAAAAATATAAAGGGGGACAGTGTAGAGTATGCATGGCTTTCAACACCCATAATTATTTGTGCACTCAAGTGTACATTATTTACTCAACATCTAGTTTTTTTCTTCAACAACATTTCAGGTTAGGTTGGGTTAGGTTAGGATATTTTATTTGAAAATTATTCCCAAAACAATAATTGTCTAGCAATTTTTAAATTCTTAAATGAGAATTTGTTTTCTTACATGGAAGGTTAGGCTAGGTTAGGCCATGCCATGTCACTTCTTTCATAATTTCAAATCAAATATTACTTTTATGCTATATTACCCAACTTGAAGCCCGTTTCGGATATTTTGCTTCCAAGCTGAAAAGTATGCATCTACAGAGGAATTGAGTGGTCACATCATATCAAGCACATTCATAAACACTGCATTGAAAAAAAAAGAAATTCCAAGAAGTCAAAAATACCTTAAACCACAAATTTATCTTCATTCATTTTGAAAAAATTTTGCAAAAAAAGTGTTGATTTTATTATTTGAAATTGTGCTTCTTCAAAAACAGCTTGGGCTAGATTAGCTTTCCGACTTTTCAAATTCAGATAATATTTCCTTAAAACTGGATGTCTCAACCGCATGTCTCATCTGACTTCTACTGATTTACATGTTAATCCTGCTGCCATATAACCACCATAGAATAAAGTTCATGCATACCCTCACCTTGAAGCCTGATTATCAAGTTTCAAGATGAGGGCCATATCATTTTGAAATTCACTTTCTTGTACATAGGAAAGGAAAGTTTTTGAGACTGACTGTAGAACTGTTTGCAGACATAGCCCCTTCGCCTCCTTGGCTCATCAAGAACTACCTAGGTAGGTACCTACGTTCAGAATAGGTTCTGTTCAAGTTCTTACCTTGGAGCCAAGACTGCCATTTGCCGCCAGCACCAAAACTTGAATTCTTTAGAATAGTGGGCAATCCTTTGTGTTTGGTGTCCATGTGCCTCTTCAGGTTTCTCCTTTCGCCATTGAAAGTGCAGTTAAAATGTCCACAACGAACATTCATACGTGGCGGAGGTCGACCCATGCCTGCCATACGATAATACAGGCACAGAGCAGAAGGCAAAATAACAAGGTTCGATGATAAATATTCTGTGACGAGTATCAATGCCTCAAACCACCAAACATGCGACAACAACCCAAGGCAATCTACAACCGGTGCTGCACGCACGTGAGCCAGTTTCGTCGCAAGCGCGTCACCGGTCGTAACACGTTCTAAGGAAGCTGACAAAAAATGAAATTCAGGAGACAGGAATAAGAGCTAAACTCCCATCCAAATCAAAGGAAGCTAGGCCGTACGGGGATTTCGTTTTTCTCCCGGGTGGCAACTCTTGCCAACTGGAGGGTGTCTCCCCACAGCCAAGGAGTCAGGCAATAAGAGCTGAAATCCCATCCAAATCAAGGCAATCTAGTCCGTACAGCGATTTCGTTTTCTCGCCAGGTAACAACTCTTACGAATTCGAGACTGTCTCCCAACAGCCAAGGACACGAGTATTAAATTAAACATACTGTTGTATTATGTTAATCATTGCATCAATTCTTCCATAGAAGCATGAATATATCGTTCTGGAATGGAAAAGTAGGTTGAATGGTGACTACGCCTTTGCGTAGTACTGTCTCCTGAGTACTTTGTTAAGCAAATGTTCTGTCTCCTACTCGGGTAGTCGAGTAAGCAGTTTTTTTTCACCTCTGCACCTGTCTATCAAAAATGAAGCTACATTGTTAACGCTATATCACGCTGCGCATTAATGTCTGATCTTCGTTGCATTTATCTGTTGACTAATAAGCGCAATATAGAAGTGCTGGCTTTGGAGGTGTGTGTCAAGATGTGAGATCAGAGCTCGGAGATGAAGGATTCGAACCATTGAATTTATAACCGGGGTTCTTAAATATCGCAAACGCTGAGGTACCCTAGACTATTCTACGAGCCGAAAATGAAGGTTTGCCCCATAAGCAGATGGGACAGAAAAACCTTTACTACAAGGAAAAGAAACACAAAAGAACAAAAAGAACAAAAAAGAGAGGAAAAGAATTAACAAAAAGAGAATGGAAAAAAACAATTAAAAGGCCAAAACATTTAAACAAACAAAAAATAAAGAAGAAACAAACAAACACTTACTAAAAGAAAAGGTCCACAACAGTGTACAATCATATGTGTATGTTCTTACAATGTTAAAACGAACGGCGATGACCGACACTCCTCCATTCTACACCCCTTACGGCACCGTCCGGACCACTTCTATCATCTCATCTCTAAAACACCTAATCAGCCGATATCACCTGACGGTGGCAGGCTGGTCAAGCTCACTCAATAACAACAACACGACTGCACATCATCCGAAAGGAGATGTGCAGCCTGTGATGGGCCGCATCCCGCCACCGACCCCGACTGCCCCAAGTGGGCATTCGAGAGGGAGGTGTGTGGGTATGCGGCAGCTCACAGCGTGCCACAAACAGCAGAACAACACTTACGCAACACCACCTCCACCACTGGCATTTGCACCTCCACAACCGCACCCTCCCACACCGCACCTACCGCCGGACACAGCTACGCAACGACGCTCTCCTCCACATCTAAAACCACACCCACTTCAACACCAGCTCCCACCCAGCCTACCATCCCACCAATAGCCGGCTCCCGGAGCCCGGCACACCTCCCTCCTCAACGCCCCACCGATCCTCGGCTCCACCGTTCCACTGATCACCGACTTCAACGCCCACCGCCCATCGACTCCACCACCCACCATTCCTTCCGACCACACCCCACCGCGGACACAGCCTCCTCCCACATCCACTCCACTTCAGACCCGGCCTGTTCCCACATCCCCTCTGTTGTGAGTGTGTCACATTTGCGGAGCGCAGACCGTGGTTTATGATCATAGCACCATAGACGTCCACGGACGCGCACCCCATTCCCGACTGTTCTCCCGGACAGAGCCAGTCTCGTCAGAGCAGGGTTCCAGACAACAGCGTGTGTGGCCAGACCGTGCATAGTGAACACAGAGTGGCCGTAATCTTATAGTGCATTGAGAACAGACAGTGAGGATTGGGTGTGCCCTACCACATGGCGCATCGGTGGTATGGATCCGGACACTTTCCCGCCTGACGGATCTGCTCACGGATCAGGCTACGGCATCCGTCAGGCGAGATGAACGGCTTCCGGCGCTGGCCGGATCGGCCACCCAGGCCAGACCGCACAGCACGTTGAACGACTCCGATGGTGGACGCACCGTTGCCGCCGGTGCTGACCCTGGTCTAGCCACCTGCGACACGAGACGACTGGGTGCGACAGCGACACCTGCTCCCAGGCTGATGGAAGGTGCCAGCCTACGAGAGTTCGTCTCTTGGCAGGACAAGTTTGAGGGATATGCAATCCACACCGGACTGTGGAATCTCCCGCGTGCGAGGTAAACCACCACCCTCGTAAGAAAGGCGTTACACATCATAGATAATCAGCATCATACATACCCCACAAATGAATTGTTTGTGAAATGTAACATTTTGAAGTTCCCTCATATTGTACAGGAACAGAACATAATACTACTTCACATAGTTTTTAATCAAACATTACCAATCACTATAATACACATGTTCCAATACTCATCACCAAGTAATTTAAGGCATGTTGATAATTTCCATGTACCTTTTCCATCGAAATCCTATAGGCTTCATTCGATGTCATTGATAGCACCAAGAACTTGGAATAGTATTATTGGTTCAAAATTTCCATCCTGTAATCATGTACCTATTAAGAAGAAAGATATAAAAATAGTTATCAGAGCTTATTTCATTGACTTATATATCACAAACTAGCTGGCGAGCAAAAATTAACCTTGATCAATTGCACACTACAAAAAGGGCAGAGGAATTATTATATGTAGGTGATAATTATAAGTATATGTAAGTAAAGCTGGATCAGCAAGTATATGCATATGTGAAGGTGCATCTGTAGCTATATGCTTAATTGCATGTAAATACAGGTGTGTGTATATGCAGGCGTGTGCATGTGTATGTGTGTAAATGTGTATGGATGCATATGTGTGTATGTTTATGTATGTGTATGTTAGTATATGTGTATGTATGTATATTTGTATAAATGATGTGTGAGCACATATGTGTCTATGTATGTGAAGTATGTGTAGGTGTACATGTTTCATGTTTGTGCATATGCAGGTATGTGTGCTTGTGCATGTATATATACATGGATCCAACTTTTCCCTTTCTCCCCCTCATAACACATTTCACTTTGTGGCCCCAGGAATTCCTTGGTGTTACTAACTTGCTACCTAGCTGAGGCATTCCTAAGCTGGCTGTCCTAACTTGTGAATAGCTGGCCATAGGAAAGCCCACTATCAATCGAGCCTGTAATAGTGCGTGTAGACAATTAGAATAGGCTGCTGCATACGAAACAGGGGTCGACATTAAGGGGAAAAAAATGAAAAGGACGCTCATCTCACCTCCAGTGATCGCGTTCTTCGACCCGAGATGACCCACCGCACTGCAGACTGGCGCCTCTCGTTTGCACGGCCTTGGGTACGCCCTTCTCCAGCGTTACGACGAACAGTGGCGGCTGGTGCAATGCGGCTGACCATTTCTGTCGGCCACGGAATCACGATACGCCGTCATCGAGCTGGAGCTCCTCGCTGTGACCTGGGCCGTACGCAAGTGCCAACTGTTTTTGGCAGGCCTCCCGTCATTCGATGTCCTCACCGACCACCGTCCGCTGGTGCCCATTCTCAACCAGAAATATCTGCCGGAGATCGACAATACCCGTCTGCGGCACCTCCGAATGAAGCTCATGGCATGTCAGGCATGTCAGGCATTCTTGTCAGGCATGTTGTGAGCGGCCGCCTCGCCAGCAGCGAGAGCCACTGATGCCGACGCCCCGTCCAGCCGAGTCTTCGAGTCTGTATCCACAGGCTTCTTCAGTCACGCAGGCAAAACCTACCTAGTGTACATCGATCGACCCTCCGGGTGGCCCGCAGTTGCGCACTGCGCCAGCGACGACACCGCCTGGACTCTGGTCCGACACCTGCGGAAAATCTTCGCCGCCACCGGTGTTCCCTGTGTGCTACGTCGTGGTGGTGGCCCGCAGTACACTGCCCATCTCACCAGAGACTTCCTATGGCGTTGGCGCGTGACACATCGAATGTCTACCCCGCACTACCCCCAGTCCAATGGCCACGCTGAGGCGGCCGTCACACTGGTGACGAGACTGGTACAGAAAGTGACTGTAGCAGGTGACCTTGACTGATGCGTTCGCCCATGGTCTGCTCGAGCTCCGCAACACACCGCGAGCGGACCACCGGTCACCGAATTAGATCCTCCGTCCATTGCGCTCAGCGGTCCCCACTCACCACCGTGCCTTAGCACCTGAGTGAGAGCGAGCCGCTGACGACTGTGACGCCCGCACCAACTCGCTCCGGCAGGCGGCCCGTGACCGCTATGATCGAGCGGCCATGCTGCTGCCCAGACAGCGCGTTGGGGCCCATGTTATGCTATTGGACTGGCGAGGCACTGCTGTAGGTGTGCCACGCCGACGGCATGACTTCTGTTGAAGCTCCCCAGTGGTAGCATCTATTGGCGCAACCGCCGCTTCCTGTGTCTGTTCCGCCGACTAGTGACCGTGTGCACACCGCCGTGTCCATCCACTCGCCCAGTCAGGCCGCGCCGGCCCGCTCGCCGCGCACTGTTTGCTTTGTGGACGAGTTGGCCGACCACCGGTCACCGCCCCCACACCCACCGACCCGTCCCCCCCCCCCCGTCGCAGCGGCAGGCACTCCCACCGCCCTGCTCGCCTCCAAATCGACCCCAGCCTTCCCTCTCCTACGTTCGCGCACTCGCGTTTACAATGCCCATATTGTGAAGCATTGTGCTGTAGTCCGAGCTGTGGCGACAGATTGTTAGGAGCCGACACCAATAGCCTGTCATCGTCGACTCGGAGGGGAGGTGGGAATGTGAAGCAGTAGTTGGCATATATTCTGGAATTTGGCATTTACCTGATAGTAGAATTGGAGGGGAGGTGTTGTGCGTGTGTCGCATGTGCGGAGCACGGACCGTGGTTTATGATTGTAGCGCCATAGATGTCCACGGACGCGCGCCCCACTCCCGACTGTTGGCCTGGACGGAGTCAGCCGCGTCAGAGCAGAGCCATAGTCAACAGAGTGTGTAGCCAAACAGTACATAGTGAATAGAGAGAGAGAGAGAGACCGAGACCTTATAGTGCATTGAGAACAGACAGTGAGGACTGAGTGTGCACTACCACACCCTCCACCGCGGACCCGGTCTCCTCCCACACCTTGACCACCGCGGACTCGGCCTCCTCCCACGCGCACACCACCGCGAACCGGGCCTCCTCCTCCTCTATCTCACCTCAGACCCGGCGTACGCCCACCACCACCCCACTTCGGGCACGGCCTCCCACATCCACTCCGACCCATTCCACCCCCACCACCCCCCATACCCAGACCCGGTCTCCATCCCATCCCCCACCGGTACCCATCCATCCCCCACCAGTGCCCCCCCACGGAACCTGACCGTACATCTTCGTCACACCGTCTGCAACCGGCCAGGGTCCACTCATTCCTTGTGCAACGTAGTGTAAGGTCCACTCATTCCTTGTGCAAGGTAATGGAAAACAGAATGTGGTTAAAAAAAGACACATAACCTAAGCCAAGGTCAATATAACCCTACATATTGTCTTGGGGTGAAAACAGGCCAGTCAAGAAGGCCCAACTGGGCTTCTTTGCAAGTTAAATTAAAGGAACATGCTGCGTGATATCTTTTCTTGCTCTCGTAATATTTTGTGATAAGCAGTTGTAATTCTTACTAACACCATAGAAACTCAGTTTTTTCCCTAATTCCAATGGGCATGCTCATCTTCAATCCAGACTTTCCAGCCGTTGTGAGGTAAGTGAGTTTTGATGTTTAACGTTGGATTGGGAAAAACAATGAACAGAGCTGGTGCACATTTGGATTTGTGCCAGTGAGGGCATCAATAGGTCACGAGCGCAGCAGAGGAATACCAACAGTGATTAAGATTGGCAGAAGTGTTCCAAATTTATATATATAGAAAACTACATAAACTAATGATGCACCGTAGGGAGGGGATGGTATGTGCCAGACGCTTCCAAATTATCATGTATCACGGTCTATTGCAGCAGGCACGACCGGTAGTTGACAAAAAGCAAACATGCACTGAAATACATTGTGCTGATGAAATTTTGGACCAGAATATGTGATATTTATAAAATTTATGGATATAAAACATTGCTCCAGTTATTTATCAAATCTAGTCACTGGGTGTTTTGAAGTACATAAGTATGAGGTAAATCATGTCGTAGCTGGCTGATGTATGATGACTGTAGGCTGTTACCTGCAAATTAACCACTTCAAAGATTGCCAGCTTTCAGGAAAATCATACCCTTCATCCCCACACTATTCTGGTGGTATGATCTCCTCGGGCCAGATCACAGCACTTCATAATTCCAATATATATTGGTGGCTGTGTGATGTCAGTTGTGGATTATTGCAGCAAATTTGAGTGGGACATATAAAAGAACAAAATGCGCTGAAAAGCATGCATTCAAATTATAGCTCCAAAGGATATCATTGATATAGCATAACCGCGGGTGTGGATTTCTGGAAATGTTCGGGGGGGGACAAAATACATGAATGGAATGGACAGGCCAAAATGGATTGGCGGCCCACTCCATAGAGTCCCATGATAAAAGCTGATATTATTGGGGGACAAAGCCAACCTTGAGAAGGCACTTGCCCCCTCAAAAGTATATAAAACAATACCCCTGTGTATAGCAAAGATGTCAAACTTGGGAAGCATAATGTTGGATTGTAGTGAAAATGTCCATGCATTATGCTGCTTGATATTTGTCTGGGAAAGAACTAAATTGTGACACCGCAAAGCTGAGTCAGAAAAAAATGAATAGCACACACCCCATTAGTCAGCGGTTTTTCCCCTAGAAGCACGAGTGTGGCCACCGTAATTCAGCCCATATTCGTCTTCAAGAAGTGTGACTGCGTCTATTTTTTTCATAAGACAACTATGGTTTTCTATCTGTCTCAATTATTGACCTGAGCATCTGAAAGATCAACCCTTGCTAGATAAAATGATATGCATCGGTGGGCGATCAAATCAAGTAAAAAACAGATTTCCAAAATATTTCATGAACACCTGGGACCAGGGGTGTCGATTAAAAAAACATTTGGGGGGGGGGGGCGAAGTGCCAACGCACTAGACCCCTCCCCCAACCAAAAGCTCATCGGATTTCGACCACTATATTTTCATATTTCAGAAATTCTGAGTTTTATACGACGATATGTATGTTTATGTTTATTCAGCATCCTCACCAACGGGGAAAATCGTCCAATAACTGGTGAAGTCACATAATTAAAAGAGCAGTGCACAGTACATGTAAACATAACAACTCTGAGTAATAGCATGCGACTGCAGTGCCATACAGTGGGCTCGGATCTATCGTCACCGTCACCGTCACCGTCACCGTCACCGTCACCGTCACCCTCACCGTCACCGTCACCGTCACCGTTACCCTCCTCACTCCACACACCAACAAACACACAGAGTCTGGTCAGGCACCACACACGACACCGAGCAAATTAAAATGCATAACATATAAGTTATATGTTATGCATTTTAATTTGCTTTAATTTGCTGTTATCATATTTAATTATATGATATAACAGGCATCAATAAGCGCAATCGTTCTACTATTTGCTTTTTTACAACATTCTGAAAACTCCGTCCGTACCCAATGGCGCAGCCAAGACCAAGAATAGGACACACTAGGTACATGCCTCTTCAATCACGGCCAAGGAGTCCGAAAAGGTCATCCCAGGAGATTCCCAGAAGGTCCATCCGATAGTTTTGAAATGGATATGTCGGCTGGAATGGTTTCCTTGCCAGAGTCGGAAATACATATGCACAAAACTTCGGAAAGTGGGAATAATGGCAGAAATCAAAACAGTTTTCAAATCGGCGGAATTGATATGGTTCCCGCCTCGGTGTTTCCCAACAGGAGCATTTTTCTGCAAGCCTGTTAGTGCTTGTATTCCTTGCCCTCCCAGAAGAAGTCAAGTGCGAGTTTCCTATACCTTTGGTGGTGCTTGGACACCGCCGTATTTGCCTTTTTGACCGTATTGGCCAATTTCATTTTTACTTCCCCGAAAAATTGACTTGGGAGGGATCATGGAGGCACATCGCGGGCGCGAGATCAGACACCGCTCTTCCTAGAGCACGATCGGCGCCCGCAGTCAGCAAGCAAGAAGAGAACCAGGAAGGTCCAAGGTTTGAGCAGAAGACAAACCTGTAGCAGCAGAAGAAGCCAAGACAAGAAGAGATCCAGGGACCCTAGAGGAGCACTCCTGCGAATCTAGAAGGAAAACTTCCCTCACCAAATCCCCAACTTCTGTCTCCCAACTAACCTTTACCCCCCGGAGGAAACCTAACGGTGTCGAGCCCACTGTCTTGGGCCATTGCGGCCGGGGCAGGGACCGAAGAGCGAAAGCTCGGTTCAGGGTGTAACGAATCCGGGTAGTTCTTCAGTCAGGAGGGACACTTGCGGGGGGGGGGGGGGCGAACCCTTACACATCATGGCGCCCGCCGCCAACACCACACAAGACACCTACCTAGTAGGTACGTACACAGAGACAGGATACATCATACAGGAGTCTCCTTTCACTCTCGAGAAGACACTCAGACACATTCTTAATTCAACACGCTTCAAGATCCACATGCACACCACACACATCATAGTCCAAACACAGAGCAGCGCGGACACACAAACTCTGCTAAAAACAACCACCTTTAACAACCAGCGCTGCCCCTTCACGCTACACCGCACCTTGAACACCAGCCGCGGCTACATTAGTTTACCACTTGATAGTTACCGCGGATAGTTTACTACTTGACAGCATCGCCGCACTATTCGACGCCTCAGCCCTCCTGGATGCCACAGTTACAATCAGCCAGATTAAACGGGAGGCACGTTCCACTCACAAACTTCTAGTACTGAAATTCGACTCACCACACCTACAATCACACGTCCACATACACAACAAGGCCTACGAGGTCCGCCTCTACGTGCCTCTGCCACTACGGTGCCGGTTCTGTTTGCGTTATGGACATGGCGAACGCGCATGCGCGTCACCAACTCCCAGATGCAGCCAGTGCGCCGGTCACCACGCGGTATCCGACTGCAACTCATCCGAAAGGAAGTATGCAGGCTGTGAAGGGCCGCACCCCGCCACCGACCCCGACTGCCCCAAGTGGGCATACGAGAGGGAGGTGTGCCGGTATGCGGCAACTCATCGGGTGCCACACGCAACAGCACGACAGCACCTACGCCACACCACCACTGACACTCACACAGTCACAACTGCACCTCTCCACACCGCACCTACCGCCGGGCGAAGCTACGCAGCGACGCTCTCCACACCTAAACCCACACCACCTCCAACACCAGGTCCCACCCGCTCAACCATCCCACCAGCAGCCGGCTCCCGGAGACCACCACACCTCCCTTCTCAACGCTCCTCTGACCCTCGCCTCAACCGCCCCACCGATCTCCGACCTCCCAGGCCCAATGCCCCCCGACCTCACCGATCACCACTCCTTCCCACCCCACCCCACCCAGGACCTGGCCTCCTCCCACACCCACTCCATATCAGACCTGGCCCTTATCCACATCCCCTTCACCCTCGACCCGGCCTCCTCCCACACCCTTTCCACCGCGGGCCCGGCTTCCCACATCCACCCCACCGAGGAATGGGCTTCCTTCCCCTCGCACCCCATATCAGACCCGGCCCATGCCCACCACCATCCCACTATCCACCCCGAATCTTCCCTCCTCCAATACACATCAGATCCAGACACGGTCCCCACCCAATCCCCCACCGGTGCCCACCCATCCCCAACGGGACCTGGCCATACCCCTTCGCGCCACCGCCTCTAACCGGCCAGGGCTCACCTCGCCACCCTGAAGCCTTCCCTCCACTGCCTCCCCCAGGGCCTCGACCCCTACCACACCCATCCGGCCGGCCCAAACCAAGGCCTAGAACCAAGGCCACCACAACATCCACCCAGACAACCCGCAAGTCCACGGCCACCACCTCCTGCCAAACCGAACCTCCCACCACCTCCTGCACACCCGCCCAAACCCACTCCAAAACCTCGTCTGAGGCTAGCACTCAGACTGAGCCTACCATTCCTTCAAAGCCCATCGAACCCACAACCCCAGACCAACGAATCCCACCCTAACCCACCGCGCCTCCCAAGCGCAAATCACGCCGCCACTCTGCCCAATCACCTCCCAGAACCCGTGCGACCAGGTCCAGGCTTCCACACCTGCTTGGGTCACCTCCCAACCCTCTCTCCGTTCACCGGTTCAACCTTTCTCCCCAACTCGCCACCGACACCACCCCAGTATAGGAACACCAACAGTCACTAAGCGCGTTCGGCAATGGGACTTTTTCTGCAGTAGAACACCGGAGGCCTTCCAGGCAAGTCCATATAATTCAAATCTGAATTCTTGCAACCAAAACCATTACTAACTGCGCTCCAAGAAACTCACTTTCGAGATTCTGACTCCACTTGGAACACAATCCCAGATTACACTTGGCATGTCGACAACGTAAACGGCCCAAATAGGAAATGGGGCGCAGTCATACTCATTTTAAACAGCATACCTCACCGTCGGGTAACGTTAAATACTCCCCTGAATTGCGTAGCAGTCGGCCTCAAAATTGCCCATTGCTAAACCACAGTCATTTCACTATACATCTCGCCGTCAGCTGAAACCCCCACACCACAGGCGCTGAGCAACTTGCTGTTTCAGGCCCCTCCATCAGTTCTCATTATGGGAGACTTTAATGCTGAACACCCCTCCTGGGGAAGCGACCAGACTGGCGCTAGAGGGCGCGAAATTGACCTGTTTATTTCGGACCACAACCTAGTACTTCTTAACACCGGGGCCGCCACCCGCTACAACCTGACTTTAGGAGGATCGGACGGTTGCATTGACTTAACGTGCTGCTCCCAACGACTTAGCTCACTATTTGACTGGTCAGTTTCAGACGTTCCCGGGCTAAGCGACCACTACCCAATCACAATTAGGCTCAGCACGGACGCTATCCACCACACTAAGCTATGTAGACAATCTTGGAACTTGAAAAGAGCGGACTGGGCTAAATTCGAGGAACATTTTTTTCCTAAATCTTTAGCGGAGGCAAAGTGCCATCTGCTAGAGATTGCTACGTTAAAGAAGTAACTACGTTATTCCGGCTTATGTGACATCCGGTTATATCAACTAGTCAAGAAAGGAGAGACGTCGTCAAACAAGAAACATGGCCGTAGAACACACATGGCATACAGGTACATATACCTACATACAGACACTCATGACAATGGAAGGACATTTGGAGGGTGGGCAGCATCGTAACCTCCGGAGAGGCTCCACTGCCCACCTGCGACCTGAAAAGCGAAGCGGAGGCCCGACGCCCAGGGCGAGTCGTGGACGTCGGGCCGACCTTGTGTGTGTAAGTGTATGTTTTAAGTTAGAGCCTGGAAACCCCTAAAAAGGGGAAAACCAGGCTGCTTGGAAAACCCGAAGGTAAAAAACCAAACGCAATTTAAGAGGAAATCCGTCCGTATTAGCCAATTTGGATCGCATCCCGTCTACCTAGTGCGTAATAACCTATATGTATGTGTTAGCGACGACGGAGAGGAAGAGATGTGGATCGGAGTCATACAGCCAGTACGGAGTGTGGCACGTGCATATAACTTTCATCAGGTTGGCTTGAATCAGGAAATGTAACGCAGGCTTTATATCTGTTCGGAGAGTTTAGTGTCTTGTAGGAAACGGAAAAGTAACTCGAGGAGTGCCGGGTGGTCATTCCCGAGGAGAGCGCAGAGCGAAAGTTGTGAATGGATCTTGGCGAAATATTGGGTGATATAGCGACGGTGAGGAGTATATGATGGACATGTGAGTAAAACGTGGGCGACAGTGATGCGGACTCTGCATGTGGTGCAGATCGGGGGCCGATTTGGTCCATCAAAAAGATAATGGTGTGTTAGGTTGGTGTGTCCGAGGCGGAGTCTGGCGAGTACCACCTCACCCAAACGGGAGTGTTGGTGGGAAGAGGGCCAGTTAGAGAGTGTGGGTTTGATAGAGTGTAGATGTGTAGTGTCGTGTGACCAGCAGGCCTGGAGATATTTGTGGAATAACATATTGGTTACAGTAAGGAGATCACCGGGTGGAACTGGGGCATGATTATCCTGGGGGAGGTCTATTGCCGCCATTGCAAGGCCGTCCGC
Source organism: Ashinkailepas kermadecensis (assembly GCA_034440615.1). Lineage (NCBI taxonomy): Eukaryota > Metazoa > Arthropoda > Thecostraca > Neolepadidae > Ashinkailepas > Ashinkailepas kermadecensis. The sequence continues at coordinate 59,314 of JAOTOM010002669.1, forward strand.
GCGTTCGTTGCCCGGGATACTCCTATGTCCAGGGATCCAGAGAAGAGTGAGCTGTAGGTGTGCGTGGTTGTCATGATAGAGGTGTCGGATGGCGTGGAGTGTGGGGTGTGTGGTGTTGTGGATGGCCGCGAGGGCGTCCACAGAGGATCGTGAGTCAGTACAGATTGTGGTAGTGGTGGTGATGTGACGTGCTATGATGTGTTGGAGGCAAGTGAGTATGGCGACTAATTCTGCTGTGTATACCGAATGATGTACTGCTAATTTGATTTGGCCGGTGTCCGGCCCACCGCACCAGGCGGCGCCCGTACCATTGCTGGTACGGGAGCCGTCAGTGTAAAAGAATGTGTGTTGTGGGTGGGCCCCTTGATATTCAAAGAATTTTACTTGAACGTCAATGGGGGTAAGTAGGGTTTTGTTCCGCCGAAAGAGATACTCGAGATTGGGATGTTTCATGTGCCAGAATGGGAACAGGGGGGAGTGCGGTCAGGGGTTACATCAGGAAATTTTAGGGCGGATTTGAGAACTTGCTGCAAATGTTGAGCATTGCTGTGTTTATTCCTGTTTTTGGAGAGCCGACCGGGTTTTTTTCCATGCGACATTGGAGGGGTGATTTGGTTGTGTTGTTGTTCGGAAGTGGTATCTAACGAGTTGTAGGGTTCTGCGATGTTGTAAGCTAGGGAGATTGACCTCACTCCGGAGACTGGTGATAGGTGTGGTGAGTTGTGCTCCGGTGATGAGGCAGAGTGCGTGCTTTTGTGTGCATTCTAGTGATTTGGTGAGTGAGGGGATATATGATCGAAGATAAACGCATTGTATTCCAGGATTGAACGAATCAGTGCAATGTAAGTTTTACTAAGGGTAGTCCTGTCTGCACCCCAGTCACGCCCGGAGATGCAGCGCAGGATATTAAGACGGACAGCGCAGCGCTGTTTAATATAGGTAATATCATATTACCTATATTAAACAGCGCTGCGCTGTTACTTGGTTGTGTTGTTGGCCCCCATATTACTAATATGGGGGCCAAAATAGAGTCCTTTGTCTAGGATAACTCCGAGATATTTGAAGGAGGTTTGGAGGGGGATAATTTCGTCGCGATAGCGGAGCGGTTTAGTAGGGGGATGTATCTGGGAAGCCTGGAAAAGAGCACTGTGACAGATTTAGTGGGGGAGATCTGTAACCCCCAGAGGGAGCACCATGAATCAATGTGATTCATGGCGAGTTGTATGTAATGATTAGCCGTGTCTGCTAATGGATGGGTACACCAGATGGCTAAATCATCCGCATATATATAATATTTTAGAAGGGGGGAAATCAGAGAAAGTTGTTCTAATGCATCGTTAATCATAATCAGAAATAAGGTTGGTGACAGGACGCTGCCTTTGGGCACGCCTTGCTCAAGGGAGTGTGGCTGGGAATATATGTTTCCGCAGCGGACGACAAAGGAACGGTTTTCTAGAAAGTTGGTGATAAAGGTGGCCATTCTGCCCCTTATACCAATTCGGTGTAATTTGATTCGAAGGGCAGAACTATGTACTTTATCAAACGCGGATTTTAGGTCTAAAAAGGGGCGATAGTTTCGGATTTTTTCGCGAAACCACGCTGGATTGGGTCTACAATTTCAATCAGGTTATCAGTGGTGCTTCTCTTTGGTCGGAAGCCGCTCTGAAAGGAGGATATAATTTTGTTGTTTTCGAGATAGACTCTGATTCGTCCATTGACCAGGCGCTCAAAAATTTTGCAAGCACAACTAGTGAGAGAGATAGGGCGATAGCTAGACGGGAGATGTCGAGGTTTGGAAGGCTTAGGTATAGGAATAATGATACTAGTAGACCAAGAGGGTGGAAAGGTGCCGTCAGTCCATAGTTGATTTAGCACCGAGAGGAGGTTATCTTTACCTGAGTCAGAGAGATTTTGAAAGAAAAGATACGTCAAGTCATCAGGTCCAGGAGCTCTCCTGGATACCTTGGAGAGGGATCAATTTAATTCGTAGAGGGTAAAGTGTGCGTTGTAGGGTTCGGTGTTGTCTGAGTCGAAGTGGCAAGTGGCCAGAGTGTCGCGAAGAAAGGAGGTGGCTCTGAGTATAAGGAGGTGGCTCTGAGCTCTGAGTGTTGGAAGATATGTCAGAGTAATAAGTGGCGAAGTGTTCCGCGACGGCTATGGGCTCAGTTATGTGCTGCTGGTTAATCGTCAGTTGTGGGAATGCGCGGTGTGGGGCTCTGCCATTCGAAAAGTAGCGAAGTTTGGTCCAGATTTGGGAGATGGGGGTGTAATGGTTGAAGGTGTTCGAGTAGAGTTGCCAGCTGTGTTTCTTGGCCAAAAGGATAGTTTGCTGACAACGTAGTTTTGCCTCGCGGGCTTCTACCATGTTTTGGAAGGTGAGGTTTTTCCGAAATTTGCGCTCAGCCCGCCGCCGTGAGGCGACGGCTCGTTTGCACTCGTCGTTCCACATGTCAAGTATTCCGACAATACTTTAAAAAGTATGAAAAGTGAGGTACTTTTGTTACACCCTTTTTCCGTCACTTCACCTCCGCCCGCGGGTGAACTGCCAGATTCGCGCATGCACCGTGCAGCGTGCGATTTGAAGTACGTGGGGTGTTGGCTGGGTGTTGCGGGGAGGTCATGGGCGATTGCAGGGGTACCGCTGCCACCTGCGTTCTTAATGTGAGGTAATGAAAAGGAAAAGCATGCTAATGAGAGTTTAAGTTTACACTGTGCCACCATTTTCTTTCGTCCTCGATCCGCCATCTTTGGCGTGGCGCGGATCGTTGCGATTGTTATTATAGCAAGTTGAGCTGGCGGATGAATGTGAGTATTAACCTGATTTTTTCCTAAAAAACAGGTAGGTATGTACCTACCTGTAATTGCCAGGCTGCAAATGTGTTTGTGCTCTTGGTATAAGCTGGGTATAGGATTTACACTAAAAAGCGGCTTGCTCAATTATTGGTGACTGCACTCCACTGTCACATGACAAGATTATACCTACCTCTTCTGTAATGATTGAATCCATTGACATGTGTTTCAATAAAAGCATATCAATATAAAACAGGAAAATACACAGCATTCAACTCAGTGCCCACAATCTCTCCCTCCCAGGGGGTGGTATAAGGGGGGCAGGGGGGCAGTTGCCCCTCCCTACAAATTCTGGGAGGGGGGCACTACCTAGTGGGCTATTGCTTCTTACCCCCACCCCCATCCACCCCCTGTAGGATTGGACCTTTAATTTGAATTACTAATGGGGGTCCTTGCCAGAATTCACTTCCTGCACAACCCCCCCCCCCCAGGACTGGACTGGATGTTTGATTACTATCTAGCTGGGTTCATTGTGAGACTTGGCAGTACTCGGTCAGACATTTATTTATTGTACTTCTTAAGACCATTCTGCTCACATGGCTAATAATGATCCACTCACCCAGGGGGCACCATGGGACATTTTTACAACTTTTAGGATACCCAACATCAACGCAGGCAATTTAGTATTTTGACTTAAAGCCAGAGAGTACTTAATTATTTTGATACAGAGAATATTTTAGTGCAAGCTAACAACCATTTTTTTTCTCTCAAAATGGGAGGGATAGGGTATGTGCCAAGAATTGTGATTTGGAAATTATTTATGATACTAAAATGCACACTTTCATCATTATTTTTAATTGTTGACCGCATAATAACATTTCACAAGATATCTGGATAGTAGGTATTTATTTGGACAAGGAAAACTATATGTAAGGTAACAATCATATGAGAAAATTGACTCCATTCTTTGATTATTTGTTCTAATCTCTACAACAATATGTGGAGTCTAAAACTGAGTTGGGCTGCCACCACCAGGCTGACTTTCAGTTTGGTGCACTTCAAAAATATTAACTTATAAGTGTTTTATAATGGGGCATTCCTTATGAATGTCTCCAGTTTTGTTTTGCCAAGACTAAAATCTTAATTTTCCCCACTTATAATGTATGAGAATAAAATGTCTTAGGACCAAAAACCATTAAGACAGGCCAAAAATGCCTACCTTGCCCAACAACCATGGTCAGGTTAGGTGTAATCATTTAGCAGGTGTCACATTTGGGAAATTATGTCCCATCTTGGGAAAATTATCTTGAAGATTATGGGGTTTAGGGTAGGCTTTAGGTCAGTTTAGGTTACATCAGTTTTGGTTAGGTCAGGTTAGGTCAGGCTGGGTTAGGTTTTAGCCCCACCTTGGGAAATAAATCATGTGAACATTTCCCAGTGTGTGACGCCTGCTAAATGAATACCAAAAATACTACAGGTGATGAATGTATGGCAACACATGTGATGTCTGCTATAATAATACAAAATATTCTTGCTAGTCTAACAGTTGAAGCTTTAAAACCATATTTCAAACCAGAACACAGTGAGCTTAAATGGCTGTACTATATGCTGATCACAATATTAAACACAGAGCACTGCCCACGAGGGATGGGGAATTTTAGCCACCTGGTGGTTTAAACCAGTTTAAACTGGCAGGCATAAATTAATTTAAGCCACCCTGGCTTAAATTATATTTCTGGTAGGGCTGGAGAGCAGTGACTGATAAAAGTTAGGGAAGCATCGATTGAATCCATGCACATTTATTTGCACACACAAAAAGAAAAACAACGAACAGATGTACATGTGTTAAATTATCATTCCAAAATGTGTTACATTCCATTTTATAAAATGGAATCCATAAAAACACTCCCTAGAATTCCCCAAAACTCTGGCTGGGTTCTGGGTATGCCCTCCACAAGCCAGATGTTCACCCATTATGTACCTAGCCATTTGATAGCTAGGTACCTGTTCTATGTTAGCTGAAAAGTGACTATTTGAGCCACATCAATTTGTGCTGTTTTTGGCATAGTTTTCCCATTGTCTTACTGATAGGTGCCTACCTACATATATTCATAAATAACAGTAAGCAATCTGTTATCTATCTATTGTACATTTTCACACATTGTCAACTATTGCACACCTTCTATGGCATGGTATAGTAGTACATTATTTCCTGTTTGCACTAACTTACACTGATGGAAGTGGAGACAATGGATTGTGTGTGCTGTGTTGTGATGTATGCAGCGGCACAACCAGAGGGGGGCTAAAGGGGCTATAGCACCCTCCGGAAGCAGCTCATGGGGTCCTGGATGTATGCGTCAATATATGATGGTAATAGTTCTAAACCTGGGCTGACAATTCAAACTATAGTTAACTTGTTGGTCAGGTCAATAAGCCATTTTGTCTGTATTTAAGTCCATCATAGCCTAATATATCCAGCCTGATGTAAACCATTTATTTTTTGGGGCACACCTACCACTGCTTCCTTGGAGGTGGCAGCACATTTGAATCCATACACATTTATTGCACACAAAACCAATGAACAGGTGGACCCACGTTAAAAACGGAAGCAGCAATAACCCATGCCTCACCCCCACCCAGAGAGGTGCTAAAAAACAGGGCTATACACCACCAACCTACCACCAGCAGCCCAGGCACAGGGAGAACCCACAGTGCCAGACTGCTAGAAATTTGTTACCTAAACAATGAAAGTTTGACCTGGGTAGGTAGGTATCTAGCTTAGTTTGCATTTATCACATTTTTAGAGCCCAATTTGTTCAACAAATTCAGTGCTGGGGGCCTGGGATGACCTCCAAAATACTACAAGGCACCAGGGAAGTCATGTGGCTGATAATATATTTGGTGTGCTTATGTTATCCTAGCACTAAATTTAATGGTCATCCCAGTGCTGAATTTGCAAACTGAGGCAACTGAAACTTACAAATGCATGCTTTTGGTGCTGCTGGTGTCCATACTTTGGCCTAGAAACTGTCAATAACCATCTGGTCATGCACAGTAGGTCTTCATTGCATGTATTTTACACTTTCATTGTGTTGAACACCAACACTGTCAATGTACCCATGGTTTGTGAGCCTTAGAAGTGTCATGAATTTAAGCTGGCTTAAATAATAAAAGCCAGTTTAAACCGGCTGAAATTAATAAAAGCCACTGGCTGGCATAAGTTCAATTTAAGCTGGCTGTTTCCATCCCCTACTGCCCACTGAAGCTAGTGGCACATGGTCCTGAAATTCATTTTGAGAAAGGTGGGATTTATGTAAGCACTGAGGCAAGAAACAGTTATTCTGTAAGACAAATCATTTTATCTGTGTTTTTTAGTGTTTCTTCTCTGGTATTGAAGCAGTAAAAGCATTCCTTCTCTGGTATTTAAGCAATAAAGCTGAAAACTTGGGCTTGAGAGCCCGACCAGTGAGTCCAGACCATCTCAAGTGAGGTCAAAACAAAACAAAAAAGCAGGGGTTTCCACTTAAAATTTTGAATTTCAGAACACTGTAGTGGCACCCCATACCACTCAATAGCCTACACTACCCATGCAGGCAATGTTATGCACTATGTAGGTATGCATCACAAGCACCCACAGTGCCACCTATGCCTTCAGGGTAATGAGATCTCCAGCATTGCCACCTATTCTGGCACCACCCACACCAGGTGCTGCTAGCTATACATTGCATCATTTAGACCCATCTCTCAGCAGCCCTTAATCAATGTGGGCAATCTCTTTTGTCAACATCAAGATCATCCCTTCAAGCATCCCTTATTTGCTCCAGATGACCCTGTTCTTTATAGCCAATACTACAGGGAATTATTGATCTGCAGATGAATGGCTGAATTTAGACATTTTGGAGTGGGATTAAGTCTAAGATGAGGCTCATCTTTGCATGTCAGTGGGGAACTATGGTCAGTATTTCAAAAAAGGGTCTCACCCAAATATGCTACCATTTGCTAAAAGTGGGGATGCATTTATCCATATTTGGGAATACTATCTGCGATTATTGGGCTCTTGCTAAGAAAACCCCTGTATGGGCCAAAATGCCAAATATGATGTTTTCTGTCTAATTTGTGTACTGTTTTTTTTTAATCAATAATGCACATGTATGGTTTCAATTCCATTGAAAAGGAAATGAAATATTGTAGAAATATCCCCTTGTACCTCAAACAGTCCCACTGAGGTTTATTTGTTTAATTTCTGAAATTAAAACTTCTGACTCACAGACAAAACGAGGAACAATTTTTTAGGGGAAAACACTCACAAGTTTGGCTCAATTTAGGAGTCATTTTTTAACTCTGGGGATCTAGACATTGAGTTTAGGGAAAGGGCATGTCCTGATTTTGCTGACAACAATTTGCCAGAAGCTGTTAAGTGTGTGTGGGGAGGGGGGGGGCTGGAAAGCAATTTCTGGGGGGTAATTTTGTTTTGCAGAAGTTGTTGCACAAGTCAGGGTGGAGGGTTAGCTTTCTGGGTGACAATTTTGCACCATTTGCTACATACTTGTCCAGATTCATCAAAGAATTTGTCACATTTTGTCACACTGTATGGTAATCATCTTAAGGCAGCACCGATACAGCCAAGAGTTGAAATTTAAAATCAGTCAGTTGGGGGGGAGCATCTGTTGGCTGCATGTACTAGGTGCTTAGGGAGGTGCTATGGCCATTCTGGCCCCCCTGGATCCACTAGTGTTTTTAACTTCTATGAGAGAAAAAATGCAAGTATGTTAATTTATCATATTTGAATGCACACAGTAGGTCAGGGTCAGCACCAGCTGCTGGAAATTGCTTGTCACAGAAAGTGGCACAGATTCCCCATATGGAATCTTCCATTATTTCAGTGGCAATATGGAAACATACCAACGGCCTTGTTTAGCACACATATAAGCCTTCAAAGGGAAATTAAGGCATGTATTGGCCTACAGATAATGCATACTATTTTTAGTAAGTGGGTTATTTGCAGTCATTTCATGACAATGTGGTTGCATAAATAATTTTTTCAAGCTGTAATAAACCATCGGAGGCTGTGCAGTACCACTGTGAGTTAACTGCAATTATAAGTAATGAGGGAGGTTAAAAATCCTGCATCTCAAAATATTGGCACATGCCTGTAACATCCGGGTGGCTGCTGTGTTTATGTTCTGGGCTTTTGTACTGTGTGCTTCATATCTGTTGTTTTTCTTGTACAGATACTTTTTGTGTCATAGTGTGTGATGCCAAAAATCCAGTACAATAACATAAAATGCCACCAACATACAATGCCATAGTCTGCCACCATATTGTGGTCTTAGGTGCCGCTGCTACACCAAATATGTGAAAATATTCACTTGCTAAATGCCACAGGGGAACTGTAATATATGAATTTAATTAGTGAGAAATGATCCACTGAGCAGCTGGTGTTTCTCGGTTGACAAGACTATCTATATGTATGGTCTTGCTCCAGAAGTACAGAGGACAGAGATTTGGTTGAATTGCAATGTATTGAGCCATTGCTGATTTACCATGTAAACAATGCACAATGTGTTTACATAAAGTGCAATTTTGTCCCCAGATAATCCCTCTGACCACGAGGCCCCAACCTAGCAAACAAGCAGGTACAAACCATTAGCTGCCAGCAATGCTTTCTGGAAACATGAATGTATTGTGCATATTTGCTTTGTACAGAACTCAACATAATTCTTCATTTAAAATATTCATCGCTATTATTTGATGAGTGATGAGGATTCCATTTGTTTCAGAATACAAGAAAACATCGATGTAAGACATGCAAATTTTCCCATTACAATACTTCGATATTTGCAAAACACCTGCAACGCCATTCTGTTGAGAACAATAATTCAAGATTCCCTTGCACATATTGCAATCAGCTTCTATCTTCAGGAAGAAATTGGAAAAGGCATGTTAAGCAAAAGCATAACCAATGCTTCGAAACATCATGCAGTGTGGGTCAAAGTGAAAATCCGAATGATGGAGTGGCAGTCGCAGATTGTGTTGGAGATGAGCAGCAAGATGTAGGGCCACAGTGCAGTTCTTCCCAAAGAAGACACAAAGATGTTGCCAAGTTTCTCGGAAAATTGCACTACGTCCACAATATACCCACGTCTGTTTGCTCTTACATTGTGGATCAACAATTGTTTTTTACACGGTCGGTACTCGATGAAATTCAAGACAAAATGGACAAAGGCAGGATTTGCCTCATGTGCATCATCGCCGATGGTTGTGTGGCCTTCCGCCGCCGGGTTCGGATAATTTTGTATCGTTTGTGCTCAGCGTTAATAGCATTAGCTTTTCAAAGACCAATTCCGTGGTCTTGAGTTTTTATCTCTGCAGTGTGGCTCAGGCCTGATCTCGCGTAGATGACGTGTAGTCGTTGGAGGTACACTCCTGAGGTCGGGTGCGGCCGGCTCGCATGGCGGATTCGACGCCCTCCCTATCAGCTGATATGGCATCAGCCCACTTCAGTTCCTCAGCTGTTCGTGGAGAGACTGTGCTAGTCACTAAGTGGTGTTTTTGTAAGGCAGGATTTACCTCATGTGCATCATCGCCGATGGTTGTGTGGCCTTCCGCCGCCGGGTTCGGATAATTTTTTATCGTTTGTGCTCAGCGTTAACAGCATTAGCTTTTCAAAGACCAATTCCGTGGTCTTGAGTTTTTATCTCTGCAGTGTGGCTCAGGCCTGATCTCGCGTAGATGACGTGTAGTCGTTGGAGGTACACTCCTGAGGTCGGGTGCGGCCGGCTCGCGTGGCGGATTCGACGCCCTCCCTATCAGCTGATATGGCATCAGCCCACTTCAGTTCCTCAGCTGTTCGTGGAGAGACTGTGCTAGTCACTAGTGGTGTTTTTGTAAGGCAGGATTTTCCTCATGTGCATCATCGCCGATGGTTGTGTGGCCTTCCGCCGCCGGGTTCGGATAAGTTTTTCCCCGTTTATGCTGAGCGTTTTTCACTTGTGCTGAGAACGCTGAGCGGTCTTTGACAAGCGTTCGCTTTTTAAAGACCAATTCCGAGGTCTTGAGTATTTTTACAGGGTGTTTAGCAATTGTTGAAACAAAGTACCGGCCTTTCAGATCGTCACTAATGACTTTATTCTCTTTCTCTTTTCACATTATTGCTGGGAAATAGTTAACATTTTGTTATATTGAACAAAATATAGTGAAGTCATGCCCTGGACGATGGAGCAGAAGATCTTTTGTGTGAAGACATATACGAAACTCCTGTGTCACAGGGTTGAAAGACTTAGTTTCGTATATGTCTTCACACAAAGGATCTGCTCCATCGTCCAGGACATGACTTCACTATATTTTGTTCAATATATAAAAATGCTAACTATTGCCCAGCAATAATCTGAAAAGAGAAAGAGAATAAAGTCATTAGTGACGATCTGAAAGGCCGCTACTTTGTTTCAATAATTGTGAAACACCCTGTATATCTGAAGTGTAGCTCAGATTTGCCTCATCTCACGTAGATGACGGGTTGTCGTTGAGGCGGTGTGTGTGGTGGATTCGCGCCACGGCCGGTGGTTTAATGTGTGTGGTTGAAAAGGCGAATATATATTCGCGTTGCATTTTTACTTTTTTTACACCCAGAGAGGCGGTTTTCGCGAGTTTCGCGGGGAGTAAATGAACCCACGGCGTGGGAAATGCATGCTAACCATAGGTGCTAAAGTAAGTACCTTTCGGTTTAGCACTATATGGGGAGTGGTTTTTGACAGCCGCCCCATACGGTGCTAGCGTAAGTACCAGTACACCTCTATGCAAGTACCCAGAAGGGTGTTTTAAAAGCACCTTTCACCTTGAAAAGTACCCGGGTGTGAAATCCCAGGGGTGCTCAGAAAGTAGGTATAGTGAGGTAATCGGCAAAAGTACCGAATGCGAGGTTTGAAAAACTTCGTATGGGTAGTGGTTTTTGACAGCTGGAAACACCTCACAGGGTGCTACATTTGTTTTTACAGTGTGGGGTCGCTGCTGTCTGCTGCGCTGCCCGATAGTGGTAGGCGGTGTCGGCTTCGGCGGGGCCCGCAGCAGGGGCAGGGCGCATGGCCGGCTGGCGGATGTCCTGTGGGCGGTGCGGGGACCGGGGGACGGAGGGGCCCGCTAAGGGGGCAGGGCGAGAGGCCGGGGAAGGAGAGGAGGGAAGTGGGTCGCAGTCTGACCGTCCCGACCTTCCAGACCTGGGGCGGAAGTCCGCCTCAGCCGGAGTCGGCCACATCGGGGCCATGTGGGGCCGGGTCCGCACCATCGGTGGTGCGGGCGGCGAGGAGCCCTGGGAGGTGAGTCGCCGCTGCTGCCGCTCTTTGGCGTCGAGCCATGCACGGCAGCGTGGGGATGCTGCCGGGTGGGGGCCCAGGCAGGCCGCGCAACGTGAGACTTCAGATGCGCACATATCCGTCGTGTGCCCCTCGGCACATCGCCCACATACAGGCTCCCTGGAGCGACATGCCTTTGCCAGGTGCCCGTACCTTTGGCAGAAGGCACAGCGGGCCGGCGGTGGGGTCCAGGGGCGGAGAGGGATACGCAAGTAACCCGCTATGATGTGGGTAGGCGGGACTTGCGTGCGGAAGCCCAGTTTCAGGACTGGGCCCGCACGGGGGCGACGGCCGAGACTGGTCACGTCGCCCACTCCCTGCGACTTCAGCTCGTCCAGGAGCTCCTCCTCGGACAGATCCACCAGCTCCGGGGCGTACGCTGTGGTATAGACCAGGTTGAGCCTGTCTGCAAGCTCAACCGTGACCTCTTTGCCCAGGAACCGGTTAAGCTGATGAGGGCACGTGCCTGTACGGCCTCTCTAACTCGCACCAGCAGGGCACCAGAGCGGAGGACTTTCGCCGAGGAAACTCCGCCTGTCCACCCGTCCAGCTCCCGTGCTACCGCAAACGGGGATGTTCGGGCCCATGATCCCTCCGTCCTCGTCACCAACACGAATGACTCACCCTCCGGGGGGTCGCGGGGAGGGGGCAGGCGGGCTCCAGGCCGGGGGCGGCGTCCTCCGTCCTCCGAGGGGGGCGGGGTGTCCCCGGGCATACCGGGGCAGGGCGGGTGCGCTTACACCAGAGGGGAGTGGGTGGAGTGTATGTGTGGATAAGGGCGCCCTGAAGGGGTGCAGGCAAGAAAGGCACCCTGGGGGGATGCTGCAAGGAAAGATGTGAAGAGAGCTGGCGTGTGGAAGGGGAAGAAAGACACAGAGTTTTGGAGGGATGGGAAAATTGGTCAGAGGCGGGGACAGTCACGCTCAGAGAACGCTAGCCCGATCCATTGAAACAGAAAGTTACCTATGACCGATTCTAACCTATGGGGAGGGATGGGACAAAAACAATCAAAGCCGACCGCTGATACAATTCGGTTTCCCGACGGTGCTGGTGAACACCGCTGGGCCGAAGGGGGTTGGGAGGGGGTCTACGACGGCTATTCCGGCGAGCAACCGACTAGTGGCGCCGGCCGGCTAATCCGGCTGACAACCCACTAGTGGTCCGGGTGGCTGAGCTTCCCGTAGATGTCCTAATAAGGACACCTACGAGACAGCTGGGATGGGGTCGGCGGGGTCTTTCTTTGGGACAGCGGGTAGCTTCTCGTGCTCGATCGCGAATTGTAAACTAGGTTTTTTTCGAGCCTGCCGCGATTGAATATTGCCAAAAATATTCAATCGCCGCGTGTTGTTGTTCTTCTTGGGTTGTTGTTCGAGGAACAGGTGGACCTCAACCTAACAACTTCAGAGACCAGTAAGATCGAGACAATCCTAAGGGCCATCAGCTCAGCAGCACGAGACTCAGTCCCAAAAAGTAACAAACCTAGGAAAAAGGCACCTACGCCATGGTGGACCCCGCACTGTCAAAGGGCAATCGCCGCACAGCGCTGTGCCCACAAACAATTCAAAAGATGCGTGTGCCAAGCACACTTATCAGCATACAGACAATCTCAAAAACACTGCCGGTACACAATTCGAACAGCACGACAAAACTGTTGGCAGTCTTTTGACTCTCAATTCAATAGGTTCACCCCTACCGGCAGAATATGGGACCTGATGAAGCGATTCAACCTGAAACGCCCACCACCAGGCCCCTTCCCCCAGCTGACGGTGAAAGGACAGCATATCACTGACCCACAACAAGTCGTAGACCACTTTAAACTACACTACGCCAGCGTATCAGGCAACAGCAACTAAGACACCACTATAGTAAGCGCTCTAGACGCCCTTGCCTCCAAAGCAAATTTTAACTCTAGCAAGAGAGAAATCTACAATCAGTCGTTTACTATGCACGAATTACACCTTGCCCTCAGCAGGTGTGGAAACACGTCGGTAGGGCCGGACGACATCCATTACCAGTTTCTTAAACGACTTAGCAAAAACTCTCTAACGTACCTACTAACGGCCATAAATGAACTATACGAAAGCGACACGTTTCCCGCATCCTGGCGAGAGAGCGTAGTCATTCCATTGCCAAAGCCGTACAAAGATCACTCCACCCCAAAATGTTATAGACCCATCTCACTTACTAGCTGTGCTAGCAAGTTAGTCGAACACATGGTCAACACACGATTGAGGCAATTTCTGGAACACAACGACCTGCTCGACGAATTTCAGTGCGGCTTCGAGCGTCAAAAAGCAACTACAGACAATCTCATTAGATTAGTGAATGACATAAAAAGTGGTCTACGCATCAAACGCACAACAGTAGCTGCCTACTTGGACATCACTGCCGCATTCGACCGAGTACACAAATCGGCACTGACACACAAACTCCACAAGATAGGCCTACGCGGACACATGGCACCTTCATTCTGAACTTCCCTAGAGACAGAACCCTTAACACGCGCACTGGAGGGGGGGGGGCGAAATCCGCCCACTTCTCCGGTTTTTCGCAAATAACTGCAGATTTTACCGGTCGATATACGCGATTTTCGGTGTACCTGCTTATAAATGAACGGCGCGTTGTTTAAAGGAAGAAAAATGGAAATAGGCTAAACATTTTTTAAGTTAGGGGCCGCTAAAATCAAAAAATGTTTTAGCGTCAGACCACAAAAATCGGCGCTGATGCGCTTCCAGGATACTGACAAAAGGGAAGTGTTCTAGGCAACACTAGCGACTTGTTTGATGCATATTGATATGCTGTATAGTTTCAAGGTCATGTTAGGTCACCAAGGTCAAGTCAGGTCAAGTTCATGACAGGTTAATGGAACCAAACTTGATCAACTGGAATGTTGCCATAAATGCACTACTGGTTGTCATTTGTACTATTTGTCATTGCGTTTCCATACTTTATTCATGTACTTCACTCCCTTCTTCACGAAGCCGATTGCTCCGAATTGCCCGACGGAGCAGTCGGGCGGGCGGCCGGTTCCGGTAACTGGAACAGGTAACTGACCTGATAAAGTGGTGCTATATAGGTGACCTGAGGTCAAATGTTGGGTCTAGCAGCTGCATTGCATCATTAGTAATGTCCAAAACATCATTGATGCCCATTTTTGAGCATTTAAACACAATCACAGCAATCCATAACAATGACAAGCCAAGCCACGCAAAACCGGAAAATATTTGCCAATCTGACCTCATTTGACCTTGAAGATATTGACCCAAGGTCACGAGAATTGCAGACAATAGAGTTCACTACCGTGCCCATCCACCCTGCGAATTTCGTTCCTCCAGCTTTACTAGGAGCCGAGATCGTAGGGGGGGGGGGGCGGAATCCGCCTCCCCCCTCCAGTGCGCGTAATTCTCGGAGGTCCTCCAGGGCGCGTGTTAAGGTCCGATGCGGCAGTGTCACATCAAACACCACAACACAGGAGCAGGGCCTGGCTCAGGGGAGCGTGCTCTCACCGAGCCTCTTCATCATCATGATCAACTACATACTTGCTGACCATACTGACACTTCACTTCAATACTCACTTTTCGCGGACGACATAGCCATTTGGACATCACAATGCTTCCTTAAAGCTGAAAAAAAAACATTCAAGCAGGACTAGACCACATTGCAAAGTGGTGCAAAACTTGGGGCTTCACCCTGTCCGCAGAAAAATCGGCCACCTTCACATATAGTCGTCTCCGCCCAACACCCAAAACTATACTTAAAATCGATGGCAAAGCGATCGAACAGGTGAAATGCTTCAAGTTCTTAGGAGTACATTTAGACGAAGAACTCAGTTTCAACATCCACATCACCTCCATCTCGAAGCGATGCGCGAAACGCGTCAACATACTACGTGCACTTGCAGGCACAGACTGGGGCGGAGACAGGAAAACACTACTGCAACTGTACACATCAATCATACACCGATCCTAGAATACAGCAGCATCATTTTTGCCACCATTTCAGAAAGCCAGAGCCGAAATTTAGAAATCATCCAAAACAGCTGCATCAGAGCAGCGACAGGTGCCCTCAGCACCACACCGATAGCCAGTCTTCTAGTGGACTCAAACACTCCACGTCTGAAGGACACAACAGCTGTGCCGCTACCACATCAAAATCAAATCCATTAAAAAATCATCCAGCACAGCGCTGCTTTACGCCTGATAGATACGACAAGAGCCGATTTGCGCACAAACTTCCACCATATAGCATTCAAATTTGTACGGCTCTCTCAGATCTAAACTTCGCAATGCCATCCACTGCAGCTCGACCGGCCACTAGGCCATTCTGGACTTTCAGTCAACCAAAGGTCGAGTACTTGCTCTCGGAGAAGAAATCCACTATCACATCGGCGGAAATTCTTGGCATCTTCCACAAGTTCGCCGATGACAACAAACACAAATCACTCGTATTCACGGATGGGTCGAAACACGAGGCAAAGGTAGACATCGGCATCACTGCACCAGGTCTCGGACTTACCAAGCGTCTACCGGATAACTTCTCCATCTACTCCGCTGAAGCAATGGCCATTCTGGCCGCTATCACCATTCTCATTAGACGTAAAGCTAGAAACGTAGTAATTTGCTCATACTCCAAATCTGTCCTCCAAGCAATTAGCAATACCCACGACTGTCCACATCACTTCATTGATATAATCCAACAACTCGTGGCCCGTAACGTAAACATGAACTTTTCCTTCCTCTGGATTCCGGCCCACGCTAACATCCCAGGTAACGAAGAAGCAGACCAGCTCGCAAAGCAAGCCTTAGCATTGAACACTTACCCTAGCGTGGAATATTGGGTAGACGATTGCAAAGCACTCCTACAACGCCACATTCGCCAACATCGACAGAACACATGGACACAACACAACTCAACACAACACAAATCCAACCACACCCACGCAATCAAACCAAGAATAGGTACATGGAACACATCAAATCAATCTCACCGACAAAAAGAGGTCATCCTCACTAGACTTAGAACTGGTTGCACAAATACAACACCGCACTGCGGTGTTGTATTTGTGTATACAAATGCGGTGTATATACAACACCGCACTGCGGCACCTGCAACACCACGTTAAGCATAGGCCACATCCTGCTAGACTGTAGTAGCTTTAGCTCTCAAAGACAACCACTTAAGGCATTCTGCCAAAAAGAGGGCATCACCCTATCGCTTCCATCGCTTCTCGGTGACAAGCACCCAGAACTCCTTCAATTGCTATTTGGATATCAGTATGCCACACAACTAGCAGGAGCACTGTAGGCACCACACCACCAACACTCACACCAACTCGCAATGCATGACCGTGAAACACTCGTAAGAAACACGTAAATAGCCATCCCCGCATGGCGTCGGACGTACATGAGCCGATTTGCTTCTCAATTAGAAATAAATGGCTACCTAGCGGTGCCGTCGGAAGTAGATGAGCCGACTTGCTTTAGGAAAACATAAACAAAAAGTTAAAAACAAATTAGCATAACGTAAAACGACTACCCAGAGGAGCCATCGGACATAGATGAGCCGATTGGCCTAGCAACTCATAACGTAAACGGCTACCCAGATGTACGGCGGACGTAGAAGAGCCGAATTGCAAAACGCAGTACTAACCCAACTGACAACCCTGCATGGCATGCTTAGACTAACCCGCTACTAACAACTAACACGCGTCGGCCGGCGTGATAGGCGGTGTGAACAATTACCTCCTTGTTCGCACGATAAAGATCCCTCGGTGCTTTTCGATAAGAGTAGGCTAAACCCGGCACCCTGGCAAAATCAACTTCTCGCCACTCTCAAAACACCCCCACCCCACCCAAACTACGAATTATTTTGTGGAGGAGTAAAGTAAAACTAAACCATTTAGACATCAGGGAATTGTCCCCAACCCAGAACCTCGCCCTCAGCACCTAAAATATCACGCAAACTAACGTAAAATTCCTTAACGTAAATGTCCACTTGCCTGCACCTTGATCACAAACGCTCGCTT
Source organism: Ashinkailepas kermadecensis (assembly GCA_034440615.1). NCBI lineage: Eukaryota > Metazoa > Arthropoda > Thecostraca > Neolepadidae > Ashinkailepas > Ashinkailepas kermadecensis. The sequence continues at coordinate 76,477 of JAOTOM010002669.1, forward strand.
TATAGACAGACATGTAACGTGCTCGCTCCAAAGGCGGCGCAAATGACCTTCATGGTCCGGCACGCCTAAAAAAAACAACTCTCCCCCCATGCCCAAATTCCCCCCTTAATTTTTTCATGTTTTTTTAAAACACCCCCCCCCCCCCCATATTTAAATTTATATTTTCTTTTTAAATTTAACTACCCCCACCCCAAAATATACAATAACGTTATTGTTTTTTATTGTTTTTGGTCTTCGACCACCCTTGGGGCTTATATTTTTCCACCCCCCCCCCTCTCGGGCGGAAGAGTAGCGACAGGTGAGGTTCGAACCGACAATATTTCGATTGCGAGACGAGCATCTTACCCCTAGACCACTCGTCCCCGCGCAATAATGAGTTGAGAGATCGAATCGATAACTAAGTTCCCGTTCCCGTAAGTTCCCGTTAGGCGAAGTATTCTTCCTTTCCTAATCATTCGATTGCTGCCTGATACAATGTCGATGACCTCCCACAGAACAGTTGCATTGACTCAATATTGTGACAAGCCATGGAAAGCTAAAACGCGGTATGCTGAACACATCAAACCTACAAGGTTATCAATACCCGTGAGTGGTCATCAATTCATTAAATAAACATAAATATTTGTAAGTGGGTTACCTGTCAAATGATCGCCTTGCAATAATGAAACCAGCAGCTGCGCTGGTCATGGCCAGGCCACACTGCCAGCGCTGCCCTTCGCAGAGCTCGTTCCCAGTCGGACATTAGTGCCCGAACTGGGACATCCAGGATTTGGGCTACCCTGGACAGCGTTTCCTGGCACAGCTGCTGCGTTCTCGCTGTCATGGCGACGAAGAACGCTGGCAATATGGCCCCATTGATGAGCACGAAAACCACCAAGAGTTTGCCGGGGAACAACCTTAAACGTGCCGTCAATGTATGCTTCAACTGACGGCAGCGCGGAAACAGCTTCTGCCACGTCGGTGGCGAAGGCAATGGCGACCTGAGGGAAAGTAACATTCATAAATGACAGTCAACAGCCACCATTTAAACACGCTGAACCACCTCCATTGTCGTCAATTGCTGGAGTGGCCAGGTTGCCGGCAGGGTTTACACTTGACACCTAACCAGCCAACATTCAAATTCGAACAGACATTTCCTGTTGGTTTGAATTCCAATGAATTGGAAATTCCAACAACAGGAGTTGGTGGAAATAATTTAGAGGTCGCTAACAGTTGTTGCGGGTGGTCTAGGGATGACACGTTGGGACGATGGCACAGAACATCACTGAGCCATGCTAACATGGAAAAAGCAGCTTTTAAAAGAACCGAAGCTGTTATGGATCTGACGTGCCACCAGCATAGGTAAACAAGATGGAAAGGTGCGAGAGACAACCGAGCAGAGGTCGAAAAAAATGAAAAGGATGCGGAAGATCATCGCTACACACTGAAAAAACGTACCGGGCAACACTGCAGCGAACATCACCATCGACGATCGCGCGGAGTAGTCATGCAGTGGGATGGGATAATATGAATACTACGGAAAAATATGACAATAATATACTTTATTGCGAGATAATAATCAGATAATATTGAAATATTTTCACACCTCTCCCTCCAATTCAAAGTGAAAGCAAGGTCTTGGCCCAGCAGCAGCCGCCCTCGCGTCATCCATAGCCACCAGAGCCTGAGCTGCCGTCTCTGGTTCTGGCGGCTGGTTGCGGCGCCGCTCTCGTGCCATCATTTGGTAGGTGGCGCTGTACCCGATAGCTGCCCCTGTCTCGCCCTGCGCCAGACTGTTAAAAATGGCGCGGTTGGACCGCCCATCACTGGTGCCAACTGCAGCCCTAATACTTGATTGATTGATTGGGCTTACGGGCGCATCAACTGCTACTGGTTATGTAGCGCCCAGCAGCCCTAATACTTGTGCCCTAATACTTGAGGCCAGGCGATGTATCTGCAACAATCAATGCACAGTCAACGCTCATTCAAGAAAGCTTCTTGAATGATTGGAATCTTCAAGAAATTTCAAGAAATCTGAAGCTGTGATGTGATATTTCAGGTACCGAATAAACATTTCAACATTTGGTATGCAGTTGAACTGCTTTTCCTCAAATATGGGCCAAGGAAGATATCAAACACGAGATCGTCAAAATTTGACTTACTTGGTGTAATTTGACCTGGAAGATATTGACCTAGGTTCATTAAACTTTTACTGGAGAGTTCACAACCACCTTAGCACACACATCGGATAGCCTTTCACATATTGCGTACCAGAGTGGGGGATGGCGGATTCAACCCCTAAGGGCTCTGGAACTCAGTTTTAACATATTGTTTTTTTCGTTCGGTGTGAGATGTCGAATCGAGTACAGTAGAATGTCTGTTTGTTTGCTATTTGGGCTTTAGGGCGCGTTGACCATGTTGACAAGGTACCTCATAAACGGTTAATGATGCAGCTTCAGGCCCATGGTATTGTGGGTAACATCCTAAAATGGATAGGGTTGTGGCTTTCAGATAGACAGCAGAGAGTGATGCTAAATGGTACAAAATCATCATGGCAAAATGTTCTTAGTGGAGTCCCCCAGGGGTCAGTACTGGGACCACTATTGTTCATTATGTTTGTAAATAACATTGAAAGTGGCCTAAGCAGTAAGGTTTTGAAATTTGCAGATGATTTGAAGGTCTTTAGGGCAATAACAGGGCACAATGAGCAGGTCTTGCTGCAGAAAGACTTAGACGAGCTTGTGAAGTGGTCCGAAAAATGGCAAATTTAATTTAATTTTGATAAGTGCAAAATCATGCATGTAGGTAGGCAGTATATCAAGGCTCCATACTTGATGGGTGGCCAAGTACTATCTGTGACTCAGCAGGAGAAGGACTTCGGTGTTATTTTGACACAAAATTGGGGGCATCAGAACAGACCAAAGAAGCCAGGAAGAAGGCACTAAGAATGCTTGGGGCAATAAATAGGAATGTATCATACAAAAGTGAGGAAGTCATCAGGAAGCTTTATTGTGCATATGTCAGGCCACATCTGGAATATTGTGTCCAAGCTTGGTCCCCTAGTTATGAAAAAGATTGTTGGCTTTTAGAGAGAGTACAAAAGAGGGCGACAAAAATGGTGAAGGGTATGGGCAACCTGGCATATGAGGAAAGATTGAAGAAATTGAATATGTTTTCACTTAGATATAGAAGGCTGAGAGGAGATCTCATCGAGGTCTTTAAATTTGTTCATGGTCAGGAACAGGGTTATCTCAGGGAACTGTTTGAATTTAACAGAAATGATGCAATTAGAGGTCATCAATTCAAAATTAAAGTTAATCACAGCAGGACAATGTTAAGACAGTCCTTCTTCACCAACAGGGTAGTAGAACACTGGAACCAGCTGCCAGAAACCATTGTCAGTAGCAACACACTGAACATCTTTAAGAACAGCACAGACAATCATTATAAGAATAGGGGGCTTGTTTTCCTGTATTCCAGGGATAGTTGATCAACACATTTGGTGGACAACTGGTTAAGTGTACAGAGTGCAACCAAGAAGGCACTACCAAGAAGGCCCTTGTGGCTCATAGTTGCACTGATCTTTTATGTCTTTATGTCTTCATGTCTTTATGAACATATAGCGCCAATCAGTAGAATGTCTAAATTTATCACGGAAGCATGTCGTTTAAAACATTGTCTAAGTCCTTTAAGCTCAATTTTAAGCCAAGGCGTACCCATACCTGCATGGTATTTATATTATATGAATACATTTATTAATGATAATGATGGCAAGTGCCATGCTATGTGCCAAGTGTTATTGTACAACAGACCACATACGTACGCTATGTATGTAGGTCTGTATATCAGTTATGCATCTGGTAGCACCGGATCTGTGTTACGAGATGAATGGGTATCACACTCCGTATTGGGGAGCAGAAGCATAATACTTCTGCACACTTTTTTGGAAGCGAGGCATTGAGACTTCATAAACACATCAAGAAGCACGATGTCGGTACTTCTTTGGGAAGGATGTCTATTATGTGTTCAGAAAGTGGTACATTCCACCCTACATCATCAATAATTTACCGCTTCTGGAATTACTGAAGCATCAAGGAAGAAACGCATAATTTGGGTGATACATTACGACTGTAGTGAACTCTCTTCAACATAACATTCATGATCCTTTGCCAATACCTTCCGGGTCAAATGAGGTCGAGATCGAATGAAACACCGCACCGACGAAACCTTTGTGGCCTAGAACGCTCGAGGGTCGGCTGCCGGCAGGTCGGTAGAATTGGCATCCCCGCAGTTCCTATATTTACCACGGGATTTTGAATTTTCGATTTCGTCTATGATGGGCTTATCAATGTTTAACAAAGCCATCCGATTGCATTACCATATTGCCTGCCGTTTATGAGATAGGAGAAGTAGAGGTAAGTTGTGCCAATTTTACTTGAGACGGCCTTTTGCGAATGTGGTGCGACAAATTGATTATTTGTGTCCATACTACGAAGGGGTTATCGCTTGGCCCACAGTACACAACGCTGCGTCGGTTGCGGCGGAGACCACACCTCCTAGGACAGGGCCTGCCCTCGGTGGACAAGGGAGAAAGAGATTCTCCGCCTTGTCCACCTAGAGGGCTGGGCCCTGCCGCGGGGAAGGTCGTGGGTCAACAATCAGCAGCCAACACAACACCACAACACGTCCACGCACTTTACACGAACAGAAACATCTCACACGACTACACCACCTACCGAAGCATCACAGACAGACCCAGCAATCATAATCAGGCCGCAACCCAAAGCACCAAAACAAAGCAACCTCGACACTACTCACCCACCCACTCAACACAGGCACCACCCCCAGTACCACAACGCGGAACACGCAACCCATCACCAATACCAGACCTATCAGAACCATCACTAACACCCCATGCAGTATGCAAAAACCTACGCTTCCAACTCGAGACACTCACAGACTCAGACGACGACAACAGTTCAGACAACATCACTGTCACTACCCACGCACCTACCACACGAGCAAACAACAAAGCAAACACCACCTCTACCAACAACAAACCACACACCCGCGCCAAAACCTCTCGATCCTGAACAACATCCTAACAACTCTATTCACCTAGTCTCTCCCTACTCTACCCATGATGTGTAAAGGATATTTAAAAAAGAGAAAAAAAGTGTGAAGTCTCCACCGCTATGCCTCGACCCGTGATTCCGACTACTCTACGGCACGCAATCTTCCGCAGTGTGCACAACCTGTCGCACCCTGGAGCCTTCACTTCTCAGTGTCTCCTGTCTGCAAGATTCGTCTGGCCCAGGATGCGAGCTGACATCCGGATCTACGTGCGCTCCTGTGCGCACTGTCAAAGAGCGAAGCTTCACCGCCACACAAAACCTCCCCTCGGCAGTTTCGTGCTTCCATCAGCCCGATTCTCCAACATCCAGCTAGACTTGGTTGGACCGCTATCACCATCTGGTGGCTACTCTTACATTCTCAAAATCATCGACAGGTTCACCCGGTGGCCAGAGGCCATCCCTCTTCCGACCATGGACGCTCAGACCGTTACTCGCCACCTGCTGAGCGGGTGGATCTCGCGTTTTGGGGTCCCGGACATCATCACCAAGGACAGAGGTTCCCAGTTCGAGTCCAGACTCTGGGCAGAGGTGACCAGGATCTTGGGGACGTCACGCATCCGGACCTGCGCCTACCACCCCGAAGCAAGCAGTATGGTGGATAAATTTCACAGACAGCTGAAGGCGGCTCGGCGGACCGACGATGACGCTCTCTCGTGGGCGACAAGCTCCCACTCGTCCTCCTCGGAATCCGTTCCGCACTGAAAACTTACCTGGGCTGTTCTGCTGCTGAGCTTGTGTATGGATGCACTCTGCGCCTCCACAGCGATTTCTTCACGCCACATCCGACTGACTTGTCTTCCGACCCGGGCTCTTTCGTCTCCAAGCTCCGATGTCCGAGCTCCGCCCGACTCCACCCCGTACGGGCTCCCGCCAGGTGTTTGTTTCCCAGGACATGGATGCCTAATCCCACGTATACATTCGCCGAGATTCCCACCGATCCCCTTTCCAATATATGTACGACGGCCCTTGCCGCGTTCTTTCCCGCAGTGATCACAACCCTGTGGTTGAGCGTCGGGCCCGGCGGGACACCATATCTCTGGCCCGGTGCAAGCCAGCGTTCATCGAGAACTTCATTCATCCTCCGAACAGAACAGAACAGAACAGCATTCATCCTCCGGTACCTGCCGATCCGGAAGTATGTACTGAGGTCCGGCGAGTCTGTCGCACGGACGGCGTTGCGCCATCTGTGCCTACGCCCACAGAGCGTCCTCTGCCTCTGCGCTCGTCCCGCATTCGGCGACAGACTCGTTTCTATGGTGTGTAAATTTCCTGTGAAGGGGGAGTAATGTAGCGGCGACATCTTGTATCAGTCCTTGTGTTTCCGCCGAGAGATGGCAGTGCAGCTCTTTGGTTTACACGTCACTTGTTTTCCTAGTGTATTGAATTCGCGTTATTTTGTCGTGTGAAGATGATTTCGTTGTCTACGTACGTACTCATGTTTCACGAACTGCATACAATAGTTATCTCTAGCATCATCACATTTATTTGTACATTTCATATATTGTGCTATCACGATTCTTGTTTCAATGTGTAATCCCATATGTTCCACGGAACACCAATCACTATCCCCCCCCAACCGAGACCATCGGTCTAGGGGTAAGATGCTCGTCTCACAATCAAAAGGTTGTGGGTTCGAGTCTCACCTGTCGCTACTCTTCGCCCGCGACCAATCGCCGTGAGAGATTGGCGACGCTACATGACTCAACGGTCGACGTGTCGCAAAACCAATAACCAACCAACCGAGACCATTGCCTTCAGCACCTAAAATATCACGTAAACTAACGTAAAATTCCTTAACGTAAATGTCCACTTGCCCAATCACACACGCTCGCTTTATAGACAGACAGGTAACGTACTCGCTTTAAAGGCGGCGCAAATGACCTTCATGGTCCGGCACGCCTAAAAAAATCACTCTCCCCCCCCCTCATTTCGCACAATCATTACAATTACCACACATCATACAAATCCCACCACATTTCGACGCCATCAAATCAACAATACGACAAAACATTCGACATTTTTGGACCAAACAATGGACTGAAACCACAAACCACACACAATTACGTCTCATCAAACCTGTCATCGAAAACTGGACCACATCATATCAGAAAAACAGACAAGAAGAAAAAGTTATATCACGGCTCCGCATAGGTCACACTTTTCTCACCCATCGATATATATATACTGCTTCACCACGACCTTCATGCCCATCATGCAATACTCATCTTACCGTTTCACATATTCTTCTACACTGCCAAAAATACCATGAACATCGAAAAACACTTACCAACTACTGCCGTACACACAACACCCCCTTTTCTTTGACCACACTATTAGGAGATACACACCCTTTTCTCATCAATCTCCTTTTCATTTTTCTCCGAAAAACCAACTTACTTCAGGACTTGTAAATTGACTTTTAGAACATAATATTTTCATCCATTCTACTCACGGCACGAAATGGCCTGAGCAGGCCGAAGTGCCCAACCCAACAAAACCAAATGAAGTATACTTGCGCCCAGTATACTTCCGGCTACTGGCGCCCAGAGGGGCGCCTTTTCGGTAAGAGGGGCACCACCTTTCCATGGGGGTGACCCCAATGTCCTTCCTGTATCTGCCATTGGAGACCGTGCCCTCTAAACGTACATACAACGTCCCCGGTATCTGTCTGGAACCCATCCCGATATCCAACATGACTTAACTCCAAGCAAACAACCGTCACTGCCCTAACCATACAGCATGGCAATAAGATACCATGTCGAAGATCGTCACCCATCGGAATGTATTGTATATCACCCATCATTAGTATATTTCAAGTTTGTCAAGAAAAAAATCATCTTGCTACGCTTCATTGACATACCGAATCTCTTTCATTCCTTGAAAGATGTCGCACATACACGGGATTGTTTAATTAGCATGAGGGATAGTCTTTTCTTGAATTTTTCCTCATCTATGCCTTTTTTGGGATTCCTCGGCTGGGAACCAATGCCCACCTGCTCCCCTGGATTAATGATCATAGCAAACACCCAGGTCTTTAAATGGCTACCGGAATATTACGCGCAAGGCTATTAAAAGCCAGTATCAACAACCCCTCACCACACACTTCCAACGGTAGCGAACCGCAGCTTCCTCACTCCCACGTCACAGCAGCCTGGACTGCCATCTGGTGGCAGAAGATTCGCGGTTTGGGGCGTCCCATTGTGGCCAGGCCAGGCCAAACACACAAACCCGCTTACCTGGAAACTGAGCACGCGCCATTAAGAGGATCTCGCTGACTTTGCGGCGTTTATTGCACGCTAGCTGAAGCATTAGTCGGTTATCTATCTACATAAGATTTGCCAGTACCGTCCACCTCAGGAGCTCTATGAGCTTCCTCGTTATTCGGAATGGATGTTTAGCAGATATTTGCATCTCCTCATGAGGTCTGCAATAAGCCCACACAATAGTACCCCCCCCCCCCATGGTGAAACACATTCCCGTCCTAATCCTGGTTGAGTATACATATCTTGCCATAAAGGCAATATACAACGATGAAACATACACAGTTGCCGGTTGACTCTCGCGCCATCAAGTCGTCGCTCGTTGCTCGTGGTGTGTCGTGCTGTAGTGGACGTATCTCGCAAGACCAGCCTGCCATCAACTCAACATCTTCACTTCAGACTTCTTACTACTCTTCACCACCAACTTCTAGACCACTCTACACCTTCAACTCATCTATAGGTTGGTCCAGAGCCGACTGATCACTCCGCTGCTTTCTCACTGCTTGTTATTGCAGTTTCCTATTTTTCATTTTCGTGGGGCGACACCCGTCGCTCTTTTCTCATTTCCTTTCTAGTGGGGTGACACCCGTCACCCCAACCGTTTTCGTCATCGTCGTATTTTCGTTCCCCTTCTTCTGCGTGTTTATTTAGATTTCGTTTGGTAGGGTGTTTTTCCCCGTGATGGGGAAAAAGAGGAAGAAAGGCACCGACCCCAGCTCGCCACAGGACTCTGATTCTGAATTTCCTCCGCTGACCACACCCGACGACCATCGCACGAACACGGACCTGGCCTCTGATGTTCCCTCACTGAATTCGACCATTGATGACCCGCGCCGCACAATTCCCCTTGATGACGCCATGGAAGCCCTTTGCACCTCGCCGAACGCTGCTCGTTCCAAGACCACGGCCTCGCCTCGCAATCCAGACCAGACCATCACTCTTCACATCGCTGACCCACGCTCGAACCAGACCACGCCCTCCCAACCTGAACCCATCCAGCCCATTCAACCCTACCTCGACAGTGCTGGCTCTTACATTGTAGTCAAGCCTGTCGAGGAATCCGTTTCCTTCCGCCGTATCAACGTCTTCTGGCCGACTAAACAACTCCTTGCCATCTGCTCCCTAGCCAATCCCGACATTGAAGCCCCTGCCAACGGAACCTTGGTCATTAAAACCCAATCCCGAGCCCAAACCAAAGCCCTCCGCACCACCACATTTTGTGGAAAATCCGTCACCATCACTCTCCATTCCAACCGCAACACCACCAAAGGCACCGTCTTCGCGCCGGGACTCCGCTTCATGACTGAAGCGGATATCCAGACGGAACTCAGGCCGGAGGGGGTGACCCACGTCCACCGCATTACCTCATTTAAAGACGGTCAGAAACGCGATACAAGCCTACTTGCCCTTACCTTCAACTCTACAACTCTTCCTAAGACCTTCCTCGCCGGCTACATCCGATTCCAAGTCCGCGTATTTATTCCCATTCCCCTCCGCTGTTTCAATTGTCAGCGCTTCGGGCATGGGAGTGTGACGTGTCGCCAAACCGCTCGATGCCCTAAATGCGGAGAACCACCCCATCCTGATACAACCTGCTCCAAGCCAGCCCACTTCCTCAGCTGTAACACGCCCGATCACCTCACCACATCCAATCAATGTCCAGTTTGGCGCATGGAAAAGGAAGTGTGTGCTGTCAAGGCCACGACCGGGGTATCCTACCCCCAGGCCAGGCGGTCTGTCGAGGCCACCTCCCCCTCCACCAAAACGTACGCACAGGCGACCAGCATTGCTCCACCCACACCTAGCGTAAACACCACTTCTACTTCGATGCAAACCGACATGATTCCTGGTCTAGCTCCACTAAAAAAAACTTGCACCACTCACCACACCTACACAAACCACCCTGGCTCCCAACACTCAGACCACTCCGACACAAACCACCCCGGCTCCCAACACTCAGACCACTCCGGCTCCAAACAAACGGACCACTCCAGGGAGGAGTGATAGGCCCCGCAGTCACTCCGCTGCGGGAGCAAATTCTCGTTCCCCATCAGCGGGCCGCCGGTCCAACGCGGCTTGTCGCGTACACGTGACCGCCGGCGCCGGCCGGCGCACACGTGACCCGACCAACTCCCAGCCGGCGGGCATCCCCCACGGCAATGGCCGGCCGACGTGAGTCGGCCGCCAAGGTCACTGGTCGGCCGGACGGCTCGAGCGAGCCAACCACCGCCGGCCGCACTCAACATACGAACCCACCTGAACTTCAATCGTGGCTGCGCCAGGCATCGAAAGTTGCCAACAAATACTAATTCGCACCAATGACCATATTTCTCCAATGGAATTGCCATAGTCTATTATCCAAATGGGCCGAAATGAAAGCTTTTTTTCAATATTCTCGCACCTATTCTCATAGCACTTCAAGAAACATGGTTTTTGCCTACAGATACATATAACTTCAATCTTTCCAATTACTCACTGTACCGTCACGATGAGGTCCGTGGACCATATCGCAGTGGTGGTACAGCACTGTACATCAACAATTATTTTACACACACACAAATTACACTGAATTCACCTTTACAAGCCGTAGCTTGTACTTTACGTATTCATGGCAGGAATGTGGATGTATGTTCCATTTATATTCCACCACAAACAGATAACACAAACATTTTGATACCATTAGACAACCTGATAACACAATTCAAGAAACCTTTCATATTACTTGGCGATTGTAATGCCCATAGCCCAGCGTGGGATAGAACACGCACACTTACAGACACTCGTGGCCGCATCATTGAACAAATTTTAGACCGACATAATTTAGTATTACTGAACACCGGAGAACCAACCTTTTTTCACCTTGGACATAATACATCTACAGCTATTGATTTATCAATATGCTATCCGACTCTGGCCAATTATTATGATTGGACCATAGACACTGATATTCATGACAGCGATCATTACCCCATTAAATTAACACCCACATTTTCAACTGCGGCAGATACGACACCCAGTTTTATCCCTCGCTGGAAAATTTCGAAGGCCGATTGGACAACTTTTCAGGAACTTTCACATATTCAATACAACTCCAACATTTCTCCCGTCGAAAACATCAACCAAGTTACCAAAGCACTTCTCGAAGCAGCTTGCACCGCTATTCCACTAACAAAACCTTTCACAAAAAGAACACCAGTCCCCTGGTGGTCGATAGAAGTTTCCCGCGCAATAGCTGCAAGAAAGAGAGCATTTAGAAAATATTTACGCCATCACGACCAACAAAATTTAGTCAGCCGTAATTATGAACGTGCGAAGATGCACGCCGCATCATTCGCGAAGCTCGTCGCCGTTCATGGTCATCTTATTTACAACAACTCACCTCTCGAACACCTTTAAGCAAAATCTGGCAGTTAATCCGCCGATTATCAGGACGAACTCCATTTAAATCACTCCCGGCACTCAAAATTCAAAACACCACAATTACCGACCCACAAGCAATAGTAAATACCATAGCGGACACCATGGCTCACAATAGCTCTGACAACAACTACAGACCGGAATTTCTACAAAATGCACAACACACATTTCACACCGATTTGGCACAATTCGATTCGGACAACACTGAAACATACAATATCCCGTTTCAAGTTTCAGAACTAGATACTGCAATTTCCTCAGCCGGTAATACTTCTGTAGGTCCCGACAATTTACATTGTTCCTTTTTCAGACATTTATCCAACGACACAAAACATTGCATCTTACAAACATTTAATGCATTATGGTCTGGCCATACTTTCCCCGAAACCTGGAAGGAAGCCCTCATCATCCCTATTCCAAACCCGGAAAAAACCACAGCAACCCCATCAATTTCCGACCCATCGCTCTCACCAGTTGTCTAGGAAAACTTTTAGAACGTATGATTGTAAAAAGACTGACCTGGTACTTAGAACAAATCATCTGTTATCTCCAATTCAATGCGGCTTTCGGCATTAATTTCCAAACTTCTTCACTTCGGCGTCAAAGGAAATTAAGCTCATTATTTGATAGGATTTTTGTCCGGTTCCCGTCATTTTCATCTCCGGTGCAGGTCAGCGATTTCCGAGTTACATTTCATGAAAAATGGATTACCACAGGGAAGCTGTTTATCACCAGTCTTATTCAACATCATCATTAACGATATTTTCACCGACATGCCACCTCAGATATCACACTCCCTTTTTGCAGATGACAGCGCAATTTGGTGCACAGATAAAAATGGAACACATTGCTTATTTAGACTCCAAAACGCACTTGACCGGATACACCAATGGTCCATCAAATACGGTTTCACACTTTCAGTTCCAAAATCTGCCACAATGATATTCAGCAAATCAACTCCGTGCCCAAATCTAGATACACCACCTTACCTCGGAAACACTGACGTACATTTGGTAAATTCGTTCAAATTTCTTGGTATTATTTTCGATCGCAAGCTTTCCATGCACCAGCACGTCAAACACATCCAGACCAAATGTTTTCACAGACTCAATTTATTTCGCTGTATTACGTCTTCATCATTCGGATCCGATCGTCTCACGCTATTACAATTATACAAATCCTTGGTTCTTCCCATCATAGAATATGGCTCCATAGTTTACGCAAGTGACAGTACCTCCGCTTTGAAACTTTTGGACACCTTACAAAATAAATTGATTCGCATAGCACTCGGTGCAATGACCACGTCTCCCATTACTTCTTTACAAATCGAACCAGGAATTCCACCATTAGGTCTCCGAAGAATTGAACAAACAGTCAGATATGCCGCAAAAATTTAATTTAGAGAACACCACCCCACACACGCATCTTTACAAATTCTCCGAAATCTACACCACGAATATTTAGGTCCCGCCGAAAAGCGAACCGGGCCTACCATAGCTTCACGCATTAAAACATTTTCTACACAACTCCAATACAACATTCCACATATTACAGCTCTTTCTTCACCAACTACACCACCGTGGCAGATGGCCGAGCGACATATTTTCTATCTCACCACCACTCCAAAATCACAGCTTTGTCCAGAATACGCCAAACAAAAATTCCACCAGTTTCGTTCTCGTTATCACCATGTTCCTTTTGTTTTCACCGACGGATCCAAAGACGCAAATGGCACAGGAAATGCCATTGTTTCCGGTACATACACACAACATCGCTTGCCAAACGGGACCTCCATTTTCATCGTCGAATTACACGCCATTCTCACTGCCCTTCGCTATGTCCGCAACCGTTCTATTTGTCACCCCATGCGCCATGTCGTCATTTGTTCCGAATCAAAATCTGTTCTTCAATCTCTTTCTTCACTTTCCTTTTCGCACCATTGCCATATTTCCATTTATAACGCACTTGAAACACTTCATCTGATGGGCATGAAGGTCCGTTTCCTGTGGGTGCCCAGTCACTGTGGCATCCTAGGAAACGAGAAAGCAGATCATTTCGCCAAACAATCATTACAATTACCACACATCACAGAAATCCCACCACATTTTGACGCCATCAAATCAACAATACGACAAAACATTCGACATTTTTGGAACCAACAATGGACTGAAACCACAAACCACACACAATTACGTCTCATCAAACCTGTCATCGAAAATTGGACCACATCATACCAAAAAAACAGACAAGAAGAAAAAGTTATATCACGGCTCCGCATTGGTCACACTTTTCTCACCCATCGATATATTTACGCTGCATCACCACGACCTTCATGCCCATCATGCAACACTCATCTTACCGTTTCACACATTCTCCTACACTGTCAAAAATACCATGAACATCGAAGAACACTTACCAACTACTGCCGTACACATAACATCCCCTTTTCTCTACCCACACTATTAGGAGATACACACCCTTTCCTCATCAATCTACTTTTCACTTTTCTCCGAAAAACCAACTTACTTCAAGAGTTATAAACTGACTCATAACATACATTTTCATCCATTCTACTCACGGCACAAAATGACCTGAGCAGGCCGAAGTGCCCAACCCAACAAAACTGGAAACTGGAAGTATACTACGTTACCCAACCATAGTAACTGGTTTATTCCCATAAAAAAACATATATATATGTATATATATATATATATATATATATATATATATATATAACAATGCGATTGGCTATAGATGGCACAACTCGGGCTGAAACGAGGGCCAGACGCGGGCAGCCCACGCAGATCCTGCGCTGAAAATCATATCCGAAACATGGTGGCATCGATAGCAGTCCACAATGAACCCGTGAAAGGGGTGGACGTGGGCAATCCGTATGGTCCCATTTGGGCATTGCATGCAGATCCTGTGCCGATAGCCAAATGGGAAGTAAGGTGGTGGATTGATTGATGGATTGATTATTTGGGTTTGATGGTGCGCCGATTACAAGACCATTTGGCGCCCATTGGGGAACTAAGGTGGCTCCGTGAAAAGGGACCAACGGCAAGCACTTAATCACTCAACGAAACTTTCATTTTCATCTCATATCAATGATCGAACTTTTCTGACACATTTGTACCAACACATTTGTTGCAGCACAACATTTCTAAAGCTCTCCCAAATCAAACGTGGGAGTGAAGCAAAGCCAAAACATATCTTAAATTAACCATGGATGCCTGGATTTCTTTCTCCGAGCTTCTTGTCCGTGCGCTGGGAGGATCACGGATCCCAAAAGCAAGTTTCAGAGAAAACGGAAAAGCACCAGTGGCCTCGGCTAACCAACTACAAACAATATGCACATTTCCTAAGTTCATACCCATAGAGTCTTTAGAACATATCCTATGCGCTCTAAAGACAAACGCCAAAAATACCTACGTGCTTCGCGGCTTGTTGCTTCCTCCGGCAACTTTCAGCCGTTCAATCAGCCGGTTCGTTTTCTTGGTTATGTGGCGTTTTTTAAATTCCAACCCGGACTTGTTAAGAAAAATGGAGGACGGTGGGACCTTTCCAAAACGCTTGCCCTTCGCCTGACCCTAACCATCTGGCATTATAGTATCATTATCAACATCACGTCGCCACCGACTCAAAATGGCCCAGGGGAGTAGGATCTTTGAGCCAGGGGAGTAGGATCGTAAAATCAGTAGGGGGGTTCAGCCCTGGGTCGATAAACCTAGGGTACCCCCAAATACCAATGTCTGGCCGGATTTGGGCCACTTTATTTTGCATCTAGGAAAGAAAAACATTAATTTGTAACCGCTGCGAATGTACGTGGAGCATTTTCCTTTCCTGAAAACTTCCGGGGAGGGGGGGAGGGTGCACTCAAAACTTTCCGCAGTGGCGCCTTTCCCGACCGAAGGGGCGCCACCTTTCATGTGGCACATGCCCCCAGTATCCCTTGTAGCACATACAATACAATACCCCCCTGTTCTCAGCGGAATATGACCCTAGATGTAACGCATATGTGGAAGTTCAAGAATTGCATAATTTAAAGAGGCTGGTAGGGCTTATGCCAACCATGCACACACACTCACACATCCACACATGTATACATGTATGCATACACACACACACACACACATACACACACACACACACACATATATATATATATATATATATATATATAATAAATATAATAATAAATATATATATATATATGTTGTGTGTGTGTGTGTGTGTGTGTGTGTGTGTGTACTGGGACGCACTTGCTGATAATAAGCTGAGAGTAATTAAGCATCGCCTCGAAAAATGGAGTTCGTGCTCACGTAGAAATAGGCGAGACGAAGTAGCGTTATGCCGCATGAGAATAGGGCATACATACGCGACTCACTCTTACCTGCTATGTGGAGGTGACATAGCACGCTGCCCGAAATGGCACGCCCGCCTATCTGTGCGTCATATCCTGCTCTCCTGCTCCGGTTATGCCGAGGAGCGTAGACGTCACTTTGGGCGCATGCAACCGATGTCACTCGGTGAAGCATTGTCCAATCGGGGCGACTTTTTGACCACCTCACCGAAATATCCTTCGCAATAGATGCACCTTGTGGAACAGGTTAAACGGTGATATTATATCGTGACATATGTTCTTATCATGAAAATTATTTTACGAATCTGCAGATTTGCTAGAAGATGCGATGTATCGACTTGCAAATAATTAGTATTGTTATGGGCGCTAAATGACCAATGCAGCCCATGCGCCGCAGAGCCCAAATAACTAACACTGTGGGATGGTGGGGGGGGGGGGGGAGCGGTGCGGAAGTTCCGTTGTCGCCTCCGGTGTGCAGATATCGCAGGTGATTGTGGCGCTCGCGCCATTATCTCATTTTCCCCCCAGACGATTTCACGCAGAGCGTTGGGACAGCTTTCGTTAACGGTGGGCATAGTCACTGCGCCGCGTCAGTTTCCTGAACAGCGCCATCGGCAGGCGGCCACCCATCCCGAGCTGAGAAGCCGGGGGCATAGTCACTGCGCCGCGTCAGCTTCCTGAACAGCGCCAGCGGCAGGCGACCACCCATCCCGAGCTGAGACGCCGGAACCAGAGTCGAGACGTTGCTAATCTCTCACTTCTCCGGACTGAGACGTCACTGTGCTCGGTGCAAAATTCACGACACGCAGTCCGGCACCGGGAGCTTTTACCCAGACTCGCGCACGATTCCAGGTTGGCGGCGAGTGAGTAAGTAAGAGGAGGCGCGCTGAGCTCACGTGGCGGTGTTCGCTCAGCTTCGTGGTCACCGGGTCGCGCGTAGTGTCACGGTTAGCTAGAAAGTCGGTGATAAATGTGGCCATTCTGCCCCTGATGCCAACACGGTGTAATTTGATTCGAAGGGCAGAACTGTGTACTTTATTGAATGCGGATTTTAAGTGGATAAAAAATGCGACGGTTTCATGTTTTTTTTCATGAAACCGCGCTGTATAGAGTCAACAATTTGGATGAGGATGTCGGCGGTGCTGCGTCTGGGTCGAAAGCCGCTTTGAAAGAGGGAGATAATTTCGTTGTTTTCGAGGTAGACTCTGATTCGTCCATTGACCATGCACTCAAAAATTTTAGAGGCACAACTAGTGAGAGAGATGGGTCGATAGCTCGAGGGTAGGTCGCGAGGTTCGCAGTGCCCAAATGTTGTTGTTGTTGTTGGTTGAGTTTGACCGGCCTGCCACCGTCAGGTGATATCGGCTGTTTAGGTGGTTAGAGATGAGTTGTTAGAGGTGGTCCGGACGGTGCCGTAGGGGGTGTAGAGTAGGGGTATGGTCGGGTCATCGCCGTTTGTTAACATTGCAAGAATACATGTCATACGATTATACACTGCTTTGTGCCTTTTTCTATTTATTAAGTGCTTGTTTTTTTTCTGGTTTTGGCCTTTTAGTTTGTTTTTATCTTGTCTTAGTTTTTTTTTCTCTTTCGTTTTTTGTTTTCTCTTTGTTTTTTGTTTTTGTGTGTGTGTTTTTTTTTCCTTTTTTAATATCCTTTACACATCATGGGTAGAGTAGGGAGAGGCCAGGTGAAGGGAGTTGTTAGGATGTTGTTCAGTGTCGAGAGGTTTTGGCGCGGGTGTGTGGTTTGTTGTTGATAGAGGTGGTGTTTGTTTTGTTGTTTGCTCGTGTGGTAGGTGCGTGGGTAGTGACAGTGATGTTGTCTGAACTGTTGTCGTCGTCCGAGTCTGTGAGTGTCTCGAGTTGGAAGCGTAGGTTTTTGCATACTGCATGGGGTGTTAGTGATGTAGGGCATCTTGCGGTTTGGCGACACGTCTTACTGCCATGCCCGAAGCGCTGGCAATTAAAACAGCAGAGAGGATTTGGAATAAATACGCGGACTTGGAATCGGATGTAACCGGCGAGGAGGGTCTTAGGAAGAGTTGTAGAGTTGAAGGTAAGGACAAGGAGGCTTGTATCGCGTTTCTGGCCGTCTTTAAATGAGGTAATGCGGTGGACGTGGGTCACCCCCTCCGGCCTGAGCTCCGTCTGGATATCCGCTTCAGTCATGAAGCGGAGCTCCGGCGCGAAGACGGTGCCCTTGGTAGTGTTACGGTTGGAATGTAGAGTGACGGTGACGGATATTCCACAAAATATGGTGGTACGAAGGAGTGGTTTGGTCTGGGCTCGGGTTTGGGTTTTGATGACAAGGGTTCCGTTGGCACGAGCTTCGATATCAGGATTGGCTAAGGAGCAGATGGAGAGGAGTTGTTTCGTCGGCCAGAAAACGTTAATACGGCGGAAGGAAACGAATTCCTCGACAGGCTTGACTACTATGAAAGAGCCAACACCGTCGAGGTAGGGTTCGATGGGACCAGGTTGGGATGGTGTGGTCTGGTTAGGGCGTGGGTCTGTGGCGTGGAGAGTGATGGTCTGGTCGGAATTGCGAGGCGAGGTCTTGGTATGAGCGGGGGTCGGTGAGGGACAAAGGGCTTCCATGGCGTCGTCCAAAGGAATTGTCCGGCGCGGGTCATCAACAGTGGTATCGAGAGGTGGAATATCATGTGCAGAGTCCGGGGTCGCGCGATGGTCGTCAGGTGTAGTGAGTGGTGGAAATTCCGATTCAGAGTCCGGTGGCGAGCTGGGGTCCGGATCCTTCTTTCGTTTTTCCCCATCGCGGGAAAAAACCTACCTAATGAAATATAAATAAACAAGAACACGCAGAAACACAGGGAACGGAAATACGATGATAGAAAAACAAATCCACTCGGGGTGACAGGTGTCACCACTAGAAACGAACGAAAAGAGCGACGGGTGTCACCCCACGAAAATGAAAAATAAGAACTGCGGCAACGGGCAGTCAATCAAGCCAAAACTGGCAGGACGGAGTAATCAATGGGCTCTGGTTATTCGTGAGCATGTAATATTGAATACTCCATGAGATCCAGCTCTGGGCCACACCGCAGTTTTACAGCTCGCAGTCGCCACATTCTCCAGTCTGCTGGCAGCCATGGAGCGCAGCCTGTCCGGCATGTAGTCCGGCAGGGCGCCAGGTCCGTAACCCGCCGCCAACCGGCACATTCTGCCCAGACCAGCTCTTATTTATTTATTTATTTCACAATACATGTCCTCCACGTACAGTGGCTGTTATGGAGAGTCTTGGTATACTTCACAGATATTTACAAAGAAAGGATATATTTGTGGTCAATAGTGGGAGCAGATGCGCAACAAACATTCATACACCAACGTAATACAATACCCATATCATACCCATAGCATATCTTCCCTCCCTCAACCCCGCTGCTCCGTCAGCACTGGCACACTGTGGCTCTGAAGGTCAACAATGACAGACAGCAGAAGTGCATGCAGAAGTGCATAGAGGACAGGGGTGGCACCGCCCCGTCACAACGCCGCACATACTCTGTACAATTTAGATAGTTTAAATTTGTGCGAACTATCAGCACATTATTTATACCTTATCAACAGTTAGGCTTAAGTCGGGTCAAGTCAAAGGTGAACTTAGCTGTATTGCATACCTAGCTTGGTAGCGGTGTAGTAGCACCTCGCGAGGATGGTTTTTGGGAGGACTGCTAGCTGTTCTTGAAGTTTGATTTGAGTTGCTGAAGAAATCGGACTATGGCTCAGATAAAATGTCATCATCAACTATCCGAAATCATACAGATCAGAAGTAAGTACGCTTCCGCAGGTGACGTAACTAATTAACAACAGGATAGGACATCGCTGTGCATTTCTGCAAACCTCTGTAAAGGATGGATCATCATCACAACTCGCCACACGCACGCTCGACTCGGCACGTGCATCTGAATGTTCGAACACGTGACATGTGCATGGATTAACACGTGACTCGTGCATATAGGTGGGATGTTTGAACACGTGACAGGTGTTTTTTTTGTGGGGGGGTTAAGGTTGCACACGTGGCACTTGCATGGGTGAACTTAGGTAAACTTAGGAAGCTGTCTATTCCTCTTGGACAGACCCCTTCCGATGCTTTAGGGGAAAGAGCTCGTGCTACAAAGACCCCTTGGGTATGTCTGTTCTATATATGTGGCCGGTAGCCGCGGAGGCCATATACCGTTGCCATTCCCTCACCGCGGAAAAAAAAAAAATTCAAACAGCTGGCGAGACTTCAATCCATGACCTCACTGTTACAGATACAAAGCCGCGGGCCTGGGATGTCTGCCTCCTCAGCCAATGGCTGCCTGCGCCAATTCGCGTAGGCGTTAGTGACGGGTTGCTAGTATACGTGACGTTGGTAATACTCGGACATCTGTGGCCGTCATGTGTGTTAGATGGAACACAACACGTGGTCAGTTGCTTCATTGGTCATTGTCCGGTGTTTTCAGAGGCGCAGCCAAGGGGCAACCGGGGGTTCGTGTCCCCCATAGCAACCAAGAACACACCAGATCAAACAAGACATTTTCAGATTGTCACCACGCAAAGCCAGACATCTTCGGCTCGCGAAGTGCGCCGAAAGCGCTCTCTGCTCAATCACACTTTTTGTCGGGCGCACTAAAGAAAACCCTGACTGCGCCCCGGGGTGTCTTGCCCTTCTAAGGGCATTGACTGGTCAATGTTCCTGTTCATCTGTCTAGCATACACCTGACCACGACCGAAGACGCAGTGGGACGAAGCGTTGTGCTTCATGTAGATGATGTGACGGGGACGACGACCCAAATATTGCGAACATCGCAGGGGCCTTTGTCGACCTGTGCGTTGCCAACCTGGACGTTTGCCTCTGGCACGGCGTATTGTCACTGCACGTGGCATGCGATTGTCGATCCTGTATGGCCGGTCTGCAACGAGCTCAGTAACGACATTGCAGCAAGACGTTTCCGGGCGGCGAAGGAAAATTCACCAGATTGCCCGTTTATGCCGCCGCGGTGGCGTAAATACCGGTGAGTCACCCAACTCGGTGACTGCGGCACATTCCTCTGCCGACGGAGCTTCGGAGATGAGTCGTCGGCTGTAACAATGGACATCATGGTCACCATGTTGCGCAACTCGGACACGTATGACTTGTCGTGTGACGTCACGACACCGGTGGTAGACTGCTTCTGGCTGGCCGGCTCACTACGTCACAGATGTCCGCCGCTGGCATTATATCAGCCGACGGTGGCAGCGGCCAGCGTCAGTGTTCGGACGGAGCTGACTGCCGGACGACTCGCCAGCCGATCGTACGCCGCAGAGATGCTGCTGATTGTCGCGGTTGTGTCGCTGCTGCGGCTGGCAGTCGGCAGGTCGGGCGGGCTGCTGTTCCCCGGCTCGACCGCCTGTCTGGCGCCCAGCGGACGACCCGGCGAGTGCGTGTCGCCCGCTGAGTGCTCCGGGTCGGGCCGCGTGGCCGGCCGGAAACCGTGCGGCCACCGCCGGTTCCAGCTGCTCTTCTGCTGCGAGCCGGCGGCGGCGGCGCAGGTAGTGTTGATGTCGACGACGCCGCCGCCCATCACGGCCGTCAAGCCGGAGAACTGCGGCCGGCGCGGCAAGGGCACCTCTCGGATGGAGCAGAAGGTCCGCGACTCTCAGATCGAGCATAACGTCGTCAACGGTGAGGACAGTCGGCCCAACGACTGGCCGTGGGCGGCAGTGCTGGGTCAGCAGCGGTTGGACGGCAGCATCAGGTGGATGTGCGGCGGCTCACTGCTCACCGCCCGCCACGTGCTGACCGCCGCACACTGCGTCTTCTTCAACCTGGAGGACAGCATGGTGGTGCGCCTCGGCGAGCACGACCTGTCGACTGGCGCCGACGGCGTCCATCAGGACCGCGGCCTTCGCCGCGTGGCCAGATACCCCGACTACCGATCGTCGGCGTCCCTGCACGACCTGGCCCTGCTGGAGCTGGACGCGCCCGTGCGGCTGGGGGAGACGGTGCTGCCCGTCTGCCTGCCGGCGCCGGCCGCGCCGCTGGTCGGCCGGCTCGGCTACGTCATCGGCTGGGGCACCACGGACGCCACCCGGGACTTCATCACCAGCGTGCTTCAGCAGGCCATAGTGAAGGTGACGCCGCCCGGCCAGTGCGAGGCGGCGTTCCGGCACACGGCCGGCTTCGACGCCCGCTTCCCGGGCGGCTTCGGCGACGGCGTGCTGTGCGCGGCCGACGTGTTGGGCCGGGAGAGGGACGCGTGCAGGGGCGACTCGGGAGGACCGCTGTCGGTCCAGTACAGCGACGGCCGCTACAGACTGGCGGGCGTAGTCAGCACAGGCACCGGCTGCGGCAACCCGGACTTCCCGGGCATCTACACTCGTGTCGCCGCGTACGTCGACTGGATCATGGCCGAGGTCAACCGGTCTTGAGACGGGTGGCCTCCGTATGCCTGCTGCGCTCGCGAGCGCTACGCCATCTGCGTGAATGAGTCACACGATCTGATCGTTTCTGCAAGGCCGCGATGGTTTCCGTTCAGTATTTATTGCGAATCGCTTGGCTGTGTTCGGTTATGTGAACGTTGTGATCGGTGAATCGCTGTTGATTGAATCGACTGTTGTGATTCAATGTGTTTGTTATGGAAGTGTGTTTATTCATGTGTGTTTTCTGCAGATATAAATGTTGAAACTTTGATCTAGTGCATATTTTGAGGTAACCGAGGTGAGGTCAGTTTAAGCTCAAAGCTAACCAAGTAGTTCAACGAATTCCTGTCCATCAACCAATCCTGTGCCAAAAATCGATCTTTCTGCGATTTTGAAGGCAAGGGCGTTGCCACTGGTTGTGGATGGATGGGGAGGGACCTGCAACGTGCAACACGAAACATGCAACGTCATGGGCGTAATTTTTAAATTCACGAAGCTGGGGAGAGGAAGGAACGTGTTTATCGTCACCCCACCCCACCCACCCCGACGTCCCCGTCCTCTTCCCGAACATGTTTGGAGAAAACGGCAGGGGAGAACTTTCAAGCACCTAATGTTGCATGCTGTTCACTTAAAGAGGCGACTGTCATGTAAGGCCATTAATCTTGAGTTGCAATTGTCGATTTAGTTGCTATGGCGATATCCGTCAGACACCGTTTGCATGACCACAGGTGTTATACCTATGTACCAATTACCAGGCATAGCTTTCAACCAAGTGCTTTGACGCATTTATGTCTCGCACCGAGTCGTCACCACCACTACCACCACCACCACCACCACCACTTAATGCAATCGTTTATGACCCGCCCCGGACTATTCCTCTCGATGACGCTATGGAAGCCCTTTGTGCCTCGCCGACCCTTAAGTTATAAAGTCATAAAGTGTTAAGGCTTAATAAGAGCCACAGCGGCCCATCTGGGTTAAGCCTATCTGGAAAAGGTACTAGAAATGTACATACTCTCACCCCAATCAATCCCTTACCTCAAGTTCCTAGGAAGCTATATATCGCAGCCTATCTAGCACCAATTCACTTGCTATTGCATAACACACTCCCATTGTGCTACCATAGATAATCTCATCAGTATCACATCCCGAAGGAAGGTGCTGAATCCACTGCTAGGTACACCCTATATAAAGTTATAAAACGTTTAGACTTAATGAGAGACTCACTTCCTATTGCATAACACACTCAACAATTACAAACACCTCATCATACCCATTGTGCTACCATAGACATTCGTCGTATACATCCCGAAGGAAGGTGCTGAATCCACTGCTAGGTACACCCTATATAAAGTTATAAAACGTTTAGACTTAATGAGAGACTCACTTCCTATTGCATAACACACTCAACAATTACAAACACCTCACATCATACCCATTGTGCTACCATAGACAATCTCGTCAGTATCACATCCCGAAGGAAGGTGCTGAATCCACTGCTAGGTACACCCTATATCAAGTTATAAAGCGTTTAGACTTAATAAGAGACCCAAGGGCCCATCCAGTTAAGTCTGCAAATGGAAGATATTATAAGCCTGGTAAAAATACCCTCCCCAACCATCCCACATCCTGAAGAACCAGTCCTCCAATATCCCACACACATATCAATGCCTATCTGCCCTAGCTTTCCAGCCCTATTCCCCTGATCTATCTTAACCCATGTGGATTGAATGCCTTATCAATAATGTTCAAACCGCATCCATGCCTGCTTAAAGGGGTCTGTGCCGTGCACACTTACTTAACATACATCTCACCCCATCCATCACAAATTAGAACTCAAAAACAAGATTTTCCTGTCTAAAAAATGTATCCACCCTACTTTTAAATACATCCAATGAGGAACTCCCCACAACATCAGCAGGCAGCCCATTCCACTGATCAACAACCCTTTGACTGAAGACCTGTTGTCGCTTAACTGTCCTACACCTCAACTTGTCTAACGTGAATTGATGACCCCTATGTGATACTCTAAACTGAAGAGCGTCATTTAAATTGACCTGATCTAGTCCTTTAACAATTTTGTACATTTCAATCATGTCCCCCCTTAATCTCCTATACTTGAGTTAGTACATATCTAATGCCACAAGCCTTTCTCCATATTCTACGTTACCTATTCCACTGATGAGTCTAGTTGCTTTGCGCTGCACTCTCTCTCTCTAACTTGTCTATATCTTTTTCTAGGTAGGGGCTCCAAGCTTGTACAGAATATTCCAAGTGGGGTCGCACGTATGCTAAGTACAGTTTTTTCATGACTGCCTTGCTCTTATACATCACACTTCTATTAATGAGTCCCAGCATTCTGAGTGCCCTGTTCCCAGCTGAGCTACATTGCTTTTCTGCTTTAAGGTCTTTTGAAACCAACACACCTAAGTCCCTTTCCTCTTCAATAACATCCAGGCCCTTGCTCGTCCCAAGACCACGACCTCGTCTCACGATCCAAGCCAAACTATCACGCTCCATGCCGCTGACCCATGCTCGAACCAGACCACGTACTCCCAACCTGCTACACTCCGACCCTACCTCGACGTGCTGGCTCGCTCGGCGGTTTCCGCATGCACCGCGGGAAGTCGGCATGGCCCAT
This sequence comes from Ashinkailepas kermadecensis, assembly GCA_034440615.1. Classification (NCBI taxonomy): domain Eukaryota; kingdom Metazoa; phylum Arthropoda; class Thecostraca; family Neolepadidae; genus Ashinkailepas; species Ashinkailepas kermadecensis. The sequence continues at coordinate 101,676 of JAOTOM010002669.1, forward strand.
GACAGTGTGATATCTCGAGGGAAACTGGCCGAAATCATCGCGGACAAAGTATGCTAGTTCGGGGGCGATTTTGTCTCAATAAAACGCTTTAAATTTGACATAGGATGGCTCTATTGCCTTAAGATTGTTTACCCGGAATTCAGAGGTCATACGTGTGAGGAGGGGCATTCGCTCCCTCTTTTTCCGCAAATATGAACCAATTGAGATAGACAGCTGAAATTATGCACACACATACATGAGTACCTAGTGTACCTTGTTTTGAAAGATCGACGTTCGGCCATGCATGGTGACATCATAATGACGTCATAAGTGAAGTACATAGGCGCTCATATATCGGATGGTTATTAGTTAGCGTTTGCTATGCGAGCATTCAGCACTGTAAATATGATCTAATAATTGCTACGCAGAATAGATACAAGATCTCCTTATCCTAAGTGGCTGAAATTATGCCAAAACATATCCATAATATATGACACACAGATATAATCAGGGTCTCTGAAGAGTGAAGGCACGTCTAGCCATGTCCCCGTCGTTAGAAGTACCCGAACCACCCGTACGTGGCTGATTCACAACAAGACCCAGTCTCTCCCGGAACTACGCTGTAATTTCTTCCTCCTTTCTTTCACACACATCTTGTTTTCTTCGCCACACACCGCCCACATTTTGACCTCCAGACGGTAAGATATGTGGAGAAGGCACCCAAAGCATCGAATCCAGGCATGCATAGTTGAGAGACCGAGCTGGCATGTACCCTCACGGGCAGGTCGAGCCGCGGCAGCAGACAGGTCATTCATCTGACGAGGTGTGCACCCACAGATGGTGCATGTTATGCTGCTGCCAGTGTTGGTCAGAGTGTTCGACACCTTGCCGTCAATCATGGTGAGTTGAAGATTGTACGCCACTATGAGACTGGTGCCGTCTGTTGCGGTGACGCAAGGCGGCCTCAGTAGACGTATCTCGGATTCAACACTGTGTCGTTCTTTCCGGGAGGCCTCTGTTGTCTCGCGCTTGCATTGGATCCGTAACGCCCGGCAGAAGCGGATTGAAGATGGCGTTGGGTTGGTCTAGACGCAAGTGCCACCAACCGTCAGTTGCAAGGGCACCAGAGTGGCACAGAACAGATTTTGTTCTGCAGCTTTATCGCCGTCTCCCATCTGTTTGTATACAGATTGCTCCGTAAAATCCCAATTTGACGTGAAGCACCGCCGAAGTGTAGGTACTGGATGACGTCGACGGCTGGTCGGCAGGTGAACCTGAGTCGGTACAGGCGACAGACGGCAGACATGCCACCAGCCGCTGCGTCGTATGATCCAGGAGAACCTGCAGAGTCACCCCAGGTGACGTCTCAGTGAATTGCATGCTGCTGGATGCCGGATAGCACTCTACCTTGGTCAAATGCACCTTTCCATAGGCGGGCAGGATGTCTGTCTTCGCCGCATCATTCGTCACTCGGCAGACCATACGGTAGCCGTGCACAGACAAGCCAGCTGACACACACATTGCCAGCGCCTGGTCTCCTGAAACGCACTCGGGATGGCTCACTTTAGAGCTTCTGAGAGCCCGGAAAATCTTGCTGGACCGATTCGCTGATGCCCCACCTGTCGCAGCACGAAAGCCACGTCCTCCATGCCCTCAGCATGAGCACTTTGCCTGGCAGCCTCCACGAGCTGCAGAGAACTGTGCTGCTGAGCAACTCTTGAGGACGCCCGACGCGCTGAGCTGATCGTAGATTCTAGCTGGTCACCCTCGCGCTCCCTCCACGGCCTCGTCATCAAAGCGGGTCTTGGCTGCATCATCACTCACGACGTGGTCATCACGCTTCAGGAACACGGAGAACACTTCGTCTCCCGAAAGATAAGTCGCAAACTGACTTCTGAATTTATCCTGGGCTCTCTCCCATTTAACCGGCTTTCCTTTAAGTCCTCGGCGATAAAGTCGGTCGCCTTTGTCATGTGCACAATCGAGGACTCACTCGGGAGATAGCCCTGATGGATTTTCTCCATAACCAACTGCAAACTATAATTAAACACATGAACATAATAGTTTCCACGCTCAAACGCTTTTGCACTGGTTAACAAGTCTGCTAATTCCTCTCTGTTGACGCGCACCTTCATGCTCACTGTACGCAAAATCCAACCACACTGACCCGACCCTTACAAGCAAAGACAACTTCACTGCCATGGGAAACGCTGTACGTGACCTATCTCGACTCAGTCACCTCGTCAGTTTGGGAAGTTTTTTGTGGCATAGCGACCGCTGGATCAAGTTACCCGGTTAGAACACCCCGCCAGCCGGCGCGTCGCGGCGTCCGGCTCGGGCTTCCCCGTGCCGCCCGGGCTGGCCACCGCACCGCACCGAGGCCTGCCGGGATACAACTGATCACTACCGGTGTTAGACCAGCTAGGTGCGGCTGAAACTTACGGTACATATAGACAAAGGATCGCTGATTTCATTGGGATTGGTCACTGGTTGTGCACTGTTGTACATTTTTTTAAAACCTTATTCGAACTTGGAGGTACTAAAAAGTTGAACGACTATTGAAATGACTTATTGTTTGATACAAAATAGCAAATTGTGAATCGTTCTATGCCTTTTTGAATTGCTCAATGCATTTATAATTTTCTCAGCTATCATTTCATATCTCACTTGCCCAGGTTTTTAGAATGCATCTTACTTTTATCAGTCGTCTATCTCCGACAACATTTGTCTACATGCGCATAGTTTTTTTCCCGCACGTAATGTTGTCCATGTTCATGGACTTGTTACTATATCAAATATTGTGAACATTTTCCTAAAAACTATGACCTGGTGTGCTTCAAGCATTTGCTGATGAAATGGCGCCACAAATATGGCATAAAAAATAGTCGAGAAATGCATTCCTGGCCAGTTTTGTCCTTGGGGTATCACACTGTGCAATGGTAGGGTCAGGCCATAATAATTACGTTGATCTAAAAGCTTTTAGACCGGAGATTGGACCAATTTATTATATGAATAAACAAACAGAGTAGGTTCAGTTACCTAATATGACAAGTTTATGGACTAGAAACAGCTTGTTTATGCACAAACCCTGAACATGTACACCTACATCCGCGCCTGGGACGTCATCTAGTTGGAAATCTGTAAGTCAGACCAAGCGAGCCTGACTTCGGAAGTAAACTCGATGATAACAGCTGTTTGTCGAATTCAGCGGTCTTCAAATGCAAAATTGTCCGAGCACTCGACCACTCTGATCAATATCACCAGCCATCTTCAATCGCGGTAAGTGATTGGCCCTTTATGATAGCTATGACGAATTATAATCCACGTTTAAAAAAATGACGTCATCATTTGTGCTCTGATTGCATCATTTATGGCTCAAATATGTCAGGGAAGCCAACAAACAAGTTTGTTTCAGATGCGCATATATTGATATCCGTGATATTAGCAACGCATTGGCATTCGCATTCAGCATCCTATTCGCATAATCTCCGATTTCGCCCATTTTTTTTCAGGATATGATCCTTGTTTGCAAAAGTAAGGCAAACAACAATTATTCAGTAGCACGAGCAGTTCGATCTTCAGAGGTCAAGAAATGTCATTCGGGTCAAAAACAGGGTACCGCATAAAATTCAAGTATTTCACTTAGATTAATTATTCCAACGCCTAGATGTCTACTGTCCATCAATGATGCAGCACATCAAAATTAATGACCTTCAATGTCATATTTTGACCTCAGGTCACCAAAGTTGGTTTTACTCATGCACTATATCTATTTACGGGGTGCCGAATAAAATCATGGTGACACATTGGATATACCTAATTTTTGCAGGTAATAGTCTACATAGCACGTACATAGAGCACAACAATCAAAATGACCCGTCATGGTCACCGATTCATTACTGTTGGCAACAAATACCACAAAATAGCAATTATGCAAACTTTTATGTACCCGATACTTTCCGCATTTTACGGATATTTTACGTGACACCACGAAATAACACCCAGACATTGGGTATGGCTCATGGATGCAGCAAATTGAAGGGTTTGATCTACAATCTCAAAGTTTAACTTAGGTTCACAAAATATTGTGTTGACCTTGCACTATTGTCATCTACGAGGTACCGAACAATACCTTCCTAAATACACTCATCGGATGGACATTAGCGCCGAGTACCGCCAGAAGTCACATTTGTGAAAAATAACGATTTAAAAATGTTAGACGCACATGTAAAACATGCTTCCATCAGGGACGCGAACAAAACACAAGGATGCTTTCCCGTGATCAGCCTCCCCTGGACAGGTAATCTAATTCGTCAATCTTTCAACCCGATTTAGCCGCTTCAAAAAAACAATGCCCCGTCCAAAAAGCATGGTACTTGCCGGACGGAATAGGCCCAGTCTGCAAGAAATCTTCAATCTTTTCGGATTTCGTTTATTCACCGTATCCGTCAAGCACATTCAAAATCGTTTGTTTCAAGTGCCGCCAGAAGACATATTTGTGAAAAATCACCAGTGAAAAATTTCAGACCCAAACGTCAAACATGCATCCATCAGGCACGCGAACAAAGCCCAAAGATACTTTCCCGTGATCAGCTTCCGTTGGAGAAATATTCTAATTCGTCAATTTTTCAACCCGATTTAGCCGCTTAAAAAAAACAATGAGCCGTCCAAAAAAACATGGTACTTGCCGGACGGAATAGGCCTATTCTGCAAGAAATATTCAATCCTTTAGGTTTTTGTTTAATCATCGCAACCATCCCACACGTTCAAAATCGGTTGTTCCAAGTGCCTTCAGAAGACACATTGGTGAAAAACAACGAGTGAAAAATGTCGGACTCAAGATATGAAACATTGTTCCATTCCGCACGCGAACAAGGCCCAAACATGCTTTCCTGTGATCAGGTTCTCCAGGACAAATATTTTAATTTGTCAATTTCTCAAACCGATTTAGCCGCTTTAAAAATAATGAGCCGTCCAAAATGCATGATACTTGCCAGACAGCATAGGCCCCTGCCGGTAAGAAATCATCAATATTTTCGAAATTCGTTTATTCACCGTAATAGTCCCCCATTTTCAACATCGATTGCTCCAAGAGCCGCCAGAAGCCACATTTGTGAACAATAACGAGTGAAAAATGTCAGACCCAAATGTCAACCATGCTTCCATCAGGCACGCGAACAAAGCCCAAAGATGCTTTCACGTGATCAGCGTCCCTTTGGACAAATATTATAATTCGTCAATTTCTCAATCCGATTTAGCCGCTGTAAAAAAAAAATAATGAGCCGCCAAAAATGCATGCTACTTGCCAGGTAGAATAGGCCCCGGTCAGTAAGAAATCTTCCATATTTCGTATATTTTGATTTACTATAACAGTCTCGTACTTTCAAAATCGATGGTTCCAAGTGCCGCCAGAAGCCACATTTCTGAAAAATAACGTGATAAAAATTCCAGACCCAAATGTCAAACATGCTTCCATCAGGCACGCGAACAAAACCGAAAGATGCTTTACCGTAATTAGCTTCCCGTGGACAAATATTCTAATTCGTCAATTTCTCAATCCGATTTAGCCGCTTAAAAACATTATGAGCCGTCCTGATTAGTTAGTTATTTGGGCTTTAGGGCGCGTCGACAAGTATGGCCATATTGCGCCCATAACTAAGATATTCATCAAAATACGGTTAGAGAAAGTGTGAATCCTCTCATTGTGGGCACCGCCTAAGTGGTGCTATTGTGCTATATATTTTACATGTAATGCATATCAGTGTGGAGTATATATTACCGAGAACGATACTTCAGAAATGAAGTCCATCAGTTGTCCTGGTTGGACATTGCTGGACTTGTCAGACAGAATATCACTAAGTAAGTCTACCTGTGCAAATCCAAAGTGGCGTCTACGCTCGTCGGCATAAAAAGGGCACGAGATCAAAACATGGCGAACTGTCAGTGGTGCACGACATCTTGTGCACCGAGGGTACAAAATGCATGGTGCTTGCCAGATAGAATGCTCCCCCGGTCAGTAAGACATCTTCAATCTGTTCGGATTTCTTTTATTCACCGCAACAGTCCCGCACTTTCAAAACCGATTGTTCTAAGTGCTACCAGAAGCCACATTTGTGAAAAATAATGTGTTAAAAATGTCAGACCCAAATGTCAAACATGCTTCCATCAGGCACGCGAACAAAGCCCAAACATGCTTTCCCGTGATCAGCTTCCCATGGAGAAATATTATAATTCGTCAATTTTTCAACCCGATTTATCCGCTTTAAAACACAATGAGCCGTCAAAACGGCATGGTACTTGCCGGACGGAATAGGCCCCAGTCTGCAAGAAATCTTAAAGCCCTTAGGTTTTCATTATTTAAACTAGACAGTGGTTTAGCGAGGATCATTGCAATTACAAAAGTAATATTTTTACATTGGACAGTAACCATTGGAACAATCGGTCTTTAAGGTGCGCGACGGTACGGCGAATAAACGAAATCGGATACGATTGAAGATTTAGACGAATTAGAATATTTGTTGAAGATTGAAACGATTGAAGACAAATTATAATATTTGTTCAAGGGAAGCTGATCACGGGAAAGCACCCTTGGGTTTCGTTCGCGTACCTGATAGAAGCATGTTTGACATTTGGGTCTGACATTTTTAGCACCTTATTCTTTACAAATGTGGCTTCTGGTGGCACTTGAAAGAATCGATTTTGAAAGTGCGGGACTGTTACGGTGAATAAAAAGAAATCCGAAAAAATTGAAGATTTCCTACTGACAGGGGCCTATTCAGTGTGGTAAGTACCATGCATTTTGGACGGCTATAATTTTCTTTCAAGCGGCTAAATCCGGTTGAGAAATTGACGACTCAGAATATTTGTCCGGAAGAAGCTGAGCACCGGAAAACATGTTTGGGCTTACTCCGCGTGCGGAATGGGACCATGTGTGACATTTTGTGTCCAAAATATTTCACTTGTTATTTTTGACCAATGTGGCTTCGGAAGGCACTTGGAACAATCGATTTTGAAAGTGCGGGACGGTTATGGTGAATAAACGAAATCCGAAAGGATTGAAGATTTCTTACTGACAGGGGCCTATTCTATCTGGAAAGTACCATGCATTTGGGACGACCCATTATTTTTTGAAAGCGGCCAAATCTGGCTGAGAAAGTGACGACTTAGAATATTTGTCCAAGGGAAGCTGATTATCGATGGCCCTTTTCAGTAAACAATCTTCAATAGTTTCCGACTTCGTATATTCACCGTAACCGTCACGCACATTAATAACCGATTGTTCCAAGTGCCGCCAGGAGCCACATTGGTGAGAATTAACGCGTGAAAATGTCAGACCCAGATCTCAAACATGCTTCCATCAGACACGTGAACAAAGCCCTAAGATGCTTTCCAGTGTTCAGCTTCGCTTGGACAAATGTTCTAATTCGTCTATATCTCAACCCGATTTAGCCGCTTTCAAAAAAGAATGAGCCTTCCAAAATGCATGGTACTTTCCAGATAGCATTGGCCCCTTTCAGTAAGTGGGTGGAGCCTATTCGAGTATGTATCCAGACGTCGCAAGCTTATCAGCTATTATCAGCTAACCGGGCGGTCCCCCAATGACGGGTCTGTGGACTTTAGTGACCAAGGGTGTGGCTCACTGACGCATCAGGCACACCCTCGTAACAAGGGGTTGGACAAACATTTGATTGAATATAGCTTCATTCAATTGAATTTAATTTCATCGATTAGCTTCATCATTTATGATCCGATTTCACATTAGTTAACAATACGCGAAATAAATTGGATGCTACTTTACATCCTCATAGAGGCATGTATGTTTGAAGAATAAAAGGTAATAAATTGATGTTGTCCGCACATTTTTAAGTTCCTCAATGTAGTGACTTATAACATTACGGCTTTGGGAAAAATACACGCAACTTGGCATGTGCGTTTCCAGGGTCATGGAGATGGGGAGCAAAATTGCACTCAATTAGTCCCGTTATGGTGCATATAAGATTAGAAGCTGCTTTAGATGGTACTTGTTTACTCTGATATATAAAAAATATTGCCATGGGTGAAACCAGGCGTCAGGATGGGATTGATATGGTGCAAAAACTGTTCTTTTTATCTGACCGTATTTGCAAGAAGCGGGTAGCCTCTCTGTGTTGACCCCTCGTCGTTACGTCTTATTTTCGCCACTGGCTAAAGTAAAATATGCTGATTGCATGGAATACATCCATGGAGCAACGGCTTGAAGCTCATTTAAGATCTTTTTTAGTCCTTGCAAAAACATGGCATCCCTTTTTCTTTTGGTCTGAAGCCGCTTCTGCTCTGTCGGCACTGCACAAAGTCTGTCCCAAGGTGTCTGTAAGAAAGCTACTGTGGATTCAGCTGCAGTCGAAATAAACAGTTAATAATTTGACAAAACATACGTGGACGAAAGATAGGAACAGCAACCATGTTGCATTGAGCTGCTCCTAATAGTCTATAAATTAAAAGCGAAGGCCTGAAGACAGGCCTTCGAGCCCTCTTCGAGGGCTGAACTGAACGCCTACTGATCGAGCCCTCTTAAATCATAGGGTTAAGACTAGGCAAATGATATAAATATCCAGTGTATATACTTTTAAAATGACCGTCCTTACTACAATGCGGAAATTTGGACAAGTCTTATTATATTTCGTGTACAACTTATGAACACATAGGTCATATGTGGCAGTCGGTTGTACACTGGCACCGACTGGCACAACCACAAGACTAGAATGCGGGTTAAAAAAACACATTCTATCCAAATACTAACAGGAAAAATCCACCTCTTTCTCGTCCTCATTTCCGGTCACACTGTATATATCTCCATAGGTAACTCTAGTCAAAATGCCTACTAAGCTTCCGGAAGTTTAGTAAATATTCCTACTAAACTCACTTCCTCTCTTAGTAAATATACCTACGAAACTCTCTCGAGGATGTGTTGACTCAGCACCTCCTGGCATATTGAAGGTCGTATATTTTCTTTACACGCAATGTCTAAAACCCAGGAGCATCTAAGAGCCATTTTTCGTTGCATTAAACAAAATACCAGTTATATATTGTCTTGAATCGCAGTACATCACCAATATCAAACGGACGGGGTCCTCTTGATTAGCGTCTGACGCACAGCACAGGCCGTCAGCGCCGACGTCAGGACCCGGCCGTCGTCCATCCTCGGTATGGCAGCCCGATCACCAACATCCGGTGATGTAATGGAGACGGTCACCAGCAGCGGCAGCGTATAGCCTGTGAAGAACGGGTACGGAGATCACATGCTGCTGACAAAGGTAAATGTAACACAATTGTCCGAGTTGACTCGAGTTGGGATGCATGTGCGCATCGGCTGGTTGCACTATAATTCTGCTCGGGAGAGCGCAGAGAGGCGGGCATCTAGGCAGGTGCGCCAGCATGTCACCAGCCAGCGATAGGATGTCCACCCTCATACTGCCGGTACATCTGTCACCGTCCCTGCTGTGTATCGTGTAGTGTCACCCGGTTCTGCTCTTTTTCTCCGTGTTTGCTGCTGCCGCCGTGACCGCCAGTTAGCAGACTGGCGGCGCCCCCTGTGCTGCCCGTCCTGGCGGCACTTGGCACTGCTTTCGTGTCACCCGATCCTGCCGTATTGTTAGCGTGTTTTGCTGTTGCGACTGTGACCATTGACGGGTTGGCGGCGATCCCTGTACCGGCCTGTCCTGGCGGCACTTGACAATGCTCTCGTATCGCTCGGTCCCGCTGTCCTGCTGGCGTGTTTTGCTGCTGCCGCTGTGACCAGGGGCAGACTAGCGGCGCTCACTATGCTTGCCCGTTCTGGCTGCACTTGGCACTGCTCTTGGCTCTGGCAGTGCCGTGTGGCAGGTGTGACGTATGCCACTTCATTGTTGCTTGTATCTATAATTTGGCCTATGAACATTGATTGGAAAAAACGACATGCAAAGTCCCTTTGCTTCACGAACTTTGATTGCGATCATTCATTCATGCTCTGAACCGGAACCAGCACAGAAGCCGACGCGTAGGAGCGTTTTGGAATGATCCAGATCTAGTCCTGAACGTATTGCTTGGGAATGTCACCAATACATACCTGGCCGCTTTTGGAGCCCCATGTTTCCAGTCCGTCCGTCGAATGTACCCTCCTAACTAGAGTGAAATTTTACTTACTTTTGGGAGGCGTCAGCCCCCTTTAAGACTGACGTGAGCCCACCTTCCCCCAATCATTTCATATTTTAACATGAGCGCTAATGTGGCCTCTCGACTGAAGGTCTTCCTGTTACCTCCAGGCATTGCGTCCCCCAAATCATTTTCTGAAAGTTCCACCCCAGTTGCTGAGCTGGCACGGGGGCTTACAGATGCCCCATAAAAAGGAATGTCTGCCTCTCACGTGCTCCCTATGGTACTGTCGATCTGAGAAAACAAAATTGTCACCTTCCTTGACATCTAAATCAGGGGCGTTGCCGCATATAGAGGGGGATGAAAGGGTGTTTCGGTTAATTACTTTTGCCATGCAACACCACAAGTAAATTTGATGCAGATTGGGGCTTCCCCCCCCCCCCCCACCCTCCACCTGGTTCCATCATGGCGACGACCACGCTTCAAATACGTCCTTACTGCATCCCGCCGCGGTAAGATGTTAATTTTCTGCCGTATTTGACTTGTCCTACCTCCCTTTGCACGCTCTTTCGGGTATAATATGCGCATGAAAGGTATTGGAGATCCATTCCGGGACTATGACGCTCTAAGTTTTGCACCTAAACCTCTTACACCCTCGTTTTCTCCCCCGTAGTGTACACACGTTGCGTATCTTCGAAGCGTGTAAGCGGCTGGCCCATGGTAAGTGTGTACCCCTGATGACGTCATTTAAGGACCTGCGCAAAAAGCTGCGCAGTAGGGATGACGCCACCTGGTATATATCGCCTTGGGTACAACCGTCCGGCGATTCGAACTTTTCGTGACGACACAAGTTCATCACAGTGATCAAGGCCTATCGAGTCCGTGATCACTTCTCTCTCAATACATCCTGGAGAAGGTTTAGTAGGTATATTTACTAAGAGGGGAAGTGAGTTTAGTAGGAATATTTACTAAACTTCCAAAAGTTTAGTAGGCAGTAGGCAACAAGTTACCAAAGTATCCTATGGATATACCACATTGTGACCGGAAATGACGTGAAAGAGGTGGATTTTTTATGTTAGTATTTGCATACCCGTGGCTTTTCTTGCGTACGTAACAGTGGCTGGCCGCGGACACACGCTGTCCTGCTTTTTGAACACGCAATCTTGTGGTTATGCCAGTCGGGGTCGGTGAAGGCAGGTGGGTACGTCGGTGTAGTTGTCGCCATTATTTTCAGTTTGTGCTTTAGGTGCCTATATAGGTAAGACATGTACCAATGTGAGACCAGATATCGAAGAGCGCACCAACATCGTACCTAGGTAGGTACCTAGGCATGTGTGTATATATATATATATATATATATATATATATATATATATATATATATACTTCCAAAAGTTTAGTAGGCAGTAGGCAACAAGTTACCAAAGTATCCTATGGATATACCACATTGTGACCGGAAATGACGTGAAAGAGGTGGATTTTTAATGTTAGTATTTGCATACCCGTGGCTTTTCTTGCGTATATATACATATATATATATATACATATATATATATATATATATATATATATATATATATATATATATATATATATATATATATATATATA